>RSEH01000267.1:0-63980 GCA_006503475.1 Stentor roeselii
CTGTTCATTTTTAAGTTTTGTGGAAGGTGGATTAGAATAGGGTTTGGAGTAATGGGTTTGGTGGAGTTTTAGGTTATGGGGATTGGGATTTGGGGTTGAGGGAAATTGGGAAGTTTACTTGGTTAAGATTTTAGTTTAGATTTTTTTAGGTTTTTATTTGTTCTAGGATTTAAGTTGAAATGATAGATAATTAAGGTTTATTTAGTTACACTTTTTTCTCTTTGATTTATTGTTCCTAGTTTGGGCTAGTAATTAGAATATAGAATAATCCAAGTGTTTTAATCATTTTAAAACATTGATTAAACTATCAAATTTGTAAATAATTTGAATGAAAACACAATATTATGAGGATTTTAACTTAGAGAAACAAATAAATTATTTGTCTTGAATAATTTTAGACAACAGGAGATTTAGTTCTATTAAAAAGATTAATTATAAACTTGAAATCTGCTCGTTTTGATTATAAATGGAAATATCTATCTTGTGAAAACATTACTATCAAGAGTAATATGAAATGTTTCGTCAACAGAAGTTTCGCCAGCAGAAGTTTCCAAGTAAAGATTTGTTCAATCTCTAAAAATGAATCAAAAGTCTTCTCAAACATTCCAAAGATCTCTCCACAACCCTCCACTCAATAAATTTCTAAAATGATTCATTATTCCTCTTCATTAAAATTTCACCTAAAATCTTATCAATCATATCTCTACAGAAAGTTTACTCTTAGTTACTTTTCCTATTTCAAATCAAATATGTCTAATAAATACCTATATCTAATATAAGTTTAATCTTAATTACTTTTCCTATTTCAAATCAAACTTCGCCTAATAAATGCCGATTTCTGAAAAATCATGGAAAGTAATTATCTTCACCCTGACCTTCATGGCAATGGTGGCTCGCCACTCAGCCTTGCAGTCATGGTATCTGGTTAGTTTTATTTAGACAATTCCAGTCATTCACTCAGACCATCCTAATATCACAACCACCTGGCTGGCCGCCTGCCATTCAGCTTATCTCGTCTGCTATGCAATTGGAAACTTCATCAGTGGAATATTAGAAGATCGGTACTCTTTGCGTGGTATGATCACAGGCGCACTGTTCTCTTCTTCTGTTTTATATTCTGCCATTATTCTTCTAGGGTATCTTAAAGTCTATATCCCAGCCATATTTGTTGTCCATTGGGCACTTCAAGGCTTGGTACAGTCAGCTGTCTGGCCAGGTACAGTTACGATAATGAGTAACTGGTTCGATAAAAAGTCCAGAGGTAAATTATTTGGTTTCTGGAGTAGTTGCGATGCAGTGGGAAACATATTAGGAGCTCATATCGGTAACTTGATTCTTATTTTTAATGGAAGTTGGATGGAAGTAATGCTTACCTTCGGACTATTCCAGGTTCTTATCGCGTCGATTTTTTTAATAGGAGTTCGTGATAAGCCACAATACGTCTTCCGCGTGGATCACGACGAAGTTCACCATGAGGCCAAACATGGAATTTCTTTTTGGCAGGCTGTTAAAATCCCTGGCGTCATCGCTTTTTCCCTCAATTATGCTTGCATCAAGTTCTTGTATTACGGACTCAGCATGTGGCTTCCTTATTTCTTAGATAAAAGAATTAATAAGCCAGAACTTGTTGGTCTTCTTGTTAGTTTGCTTGATTTTGGAGGGATTATTGGAGGTATTATTTGTGGTTGGCTTGGGGATAGGCTTGGGTTTAAGTCGCCTGTAATTGTTATTTATTTGGTTTGTGCCTTGCCTTTGATATTCTTGTTTCAGGTAGGCACTGAAGATACTTATTGGATTTATTTTATTGTTATTCCGATTGCTGGGTTTTTCATTGTTGGAACTGCTAATATTGTTTCCTCTGCTGTGGGACCTGACCTTGTACAAAACCCCGAATTGAACAATAAAGATGATGCCTTAGCAACAGTCACTGGAATAGTTGACGGCACTGGAGGTATAGGAGCCGCAATTGGAGTGCTTATAATGGGCTTACTATCTACTGTTAGCTGGCTTTATGTGTTTTTGTTTATGGTTTTTATGGGGTTTTTCAGTATTTTGTGTCTCTTGAAGATTGCTTACGTGGAACTAAAAAAATATCGTCTAAAAAAGCATGAAAAGCATAAAACAGTAGAGACTCTAAGATATGATCAGATTGAAATGAAGAGTTAATAAAATTATAAACATAGGTTTCCTAAATTAATCTTTGCCTAAATATAAAATATTTGATTTTAGTAATCTAACCCTAGTAAGTAATTTTAAATACCTAAGCATTTCTTTTGCCAAACAACAATTTTTAGTATAATACGTTTATATTATAACATATTTAACTAAGTCTTTTATAAGAAAGTTTCAAACCATTAAACAATTATATCATCAGATTTTGATCTGATTTCCATTATAATACTAAAATTACAACTCTATCAAATAAATGACTTTATCTCGCCTGCGTTGGAACGTCATCGTCTTCTTTCTGACTTTCATGGCAATGGTCGCTCGTCATTCAGCCATAGAATCATGGTACTTGGTACACTTTACTTAGGTGACTCCAGTTCTCCACAAAGATAAAAGTTCAATGACGACGACTTGGCTGGCAGCTTGCAACTCTGTGTACCTCTTTTGCTACGCGATAGGAAACTTTATCAGTGGTTCGCTTGAAGATCGATACCCTCTTCGTTACTTGATTTCAGGAGCTTTATTTTCTTCGTCTCTTTGCTATGCGGTGATTATCTTTCTAGGCTTCGCAAATGTTTACATCCCTGGGGTCTTTGTAGCTCATTGGGCTTTGCAAGGATTCACACAGTCAGCTGTTTGGCCTGGAGTGGTGGCTGTAATGGGGAACTGGTTCGACAAGTCATCCAGAGGTAAATCAATGGGTTTCTGGAGTAGCTGCGCGTCAGTAGGCAACGTAATCGGCGCTCAATTCGGTAACCTGATTCTAATCTTCAACGGTACCTGGATGGAAGTGATGCTTCCCTTTGTGATCCTCCAAGTAATCGTAGGTCTGGCATTTATCTTTACAATCCGCGACAAGCCTGAGCACATTTTTTCACCAGAGCAAATAAAGCTCGTCGACCGAAACAACCAAAACCAGTCAAGCGACTCCGTGACTCAAGACCATCGAAAGCACGGAATTCCCTTCATGGAAGCCGTAAGAATCCCAGGGGTGATCGCATTTTCTTTAAACTACGCATGCGTAAAGTTCCTTTACTACGGTCTCAGCATGTGGCTTCCTTACTTCCTGGACTACAGAATTCACAAGCCGGACCTCGTGGGCGTCCTTGCAAGTCTTCTTGATTTAGGAGGAGTCCTCGGAGCTATTACTTGTGGATGGCTGGGCGATAGACTTGGGTATAAATCGCCCATCATTGTGATTTTTTTAACTTGCTCTTTGCCTTTGCTGTTTTTGTTTCAAATTGGAACTGAATCGATTTTTTGGCTTTATTTTATTGTTATTCCTGCAACTGGGTTCTTTATTGCTGGAGCTTCTAATATTATTTCTTCGGCTGTCGCTGCTGATCTTGCACAGAATCCGGACTTGCAGAATAAAGATGAAGCCATGGCGACTGTCACTGGGATTGTTGATGGCACTGGAGGCATTGGAGCTGCTATTGGTGTACTTATTATGGGAGAATTGTCTACTATTGACTGGCTTTATGTGTTTTTGTTCATGATTTTTATGGGGTTCTTTAGTATTGTTTGCATTATTCATATTGCTTATCGAGAGTTTAAAGAATATCGAAAGAAGAATCAGCAGTTCTGAGGATAGAAGGTAGATAATAGATTAGATCAATATTTTAATGAATGAAATCCTGAGATGATTGAGAAAGGAAGAGATAATAAATATCTTTATTAAAAATAATGTAATCACTGGGTGTTAATTTAGATGAAATTTATTCACAAAAAACACTGAATAAAATTTCTCTAGATAGAGAATCACTTACAATTATTTTCTTTACAATCTGGATCAACAAAAAAAAATTCTATTTCCCTAAAAAAAAACATCAAAAGTCAACTTAAATTTAAGACCCTCTCTAAAATCCTCTAAATCGGTTTAAAGACTGTGAATTAAATTTTCATTGTTTCATTGTCCTGGAATTATTTTAATAGCCAGTCTTTATATTAATGGCCAAGCCTCATCACTTCAAATCGTTTTCGGATTTCAAGATCAACACGCGTCTTCACAGTACATTCAGCATATCTTCAAACAACTCAGAAAACCATCCAAAACAATCTAAGATCTTTCAGTCTCCAGCTTACTGTTTATCAAAGCTTCAGAACTCAAAACCTGGTTTTAACTCAAGCGTCACCAAAACTAAAATAGGCTCAAGTCCAGCGAAAGACCAGTCATTTAAGAACCAATCAACTGAACCTTCAGAAGAAAGAGGAAAACACTTGTCAAATCTTGAAAATCTTTTAAAATCCACTGAAAATAACACTATTGATGAAAAGTTCAGAGTAGTTATGGACGTTTTATGCCAGCTCAGTAAAACTCAAAACCAGGTCGGGCAAATTATCGCCATGGTTAAAGAGATTTTAGAGAATTACTTGAAAAAAATGCAGGAGAAAGCAGAACAAGTGAATAACTTGAAGTCTGAATTGACTCAGGACAGGCAAAGTCTTAAGATATTAAAAAAAAGATTCAAAAAAGTAGCGATTGAGAATTTGAGTATTAATGATAACTACCTAGAGCTCGAAGACAGGTACCTCAAAGGAAAAATCAAGAGACAAAAAATGAAACACGAGATAAACTCCAAAAACCTTCAAATCCTCAACCTTCAAACCGACATCGAAAAGCTATCAAAAGACCTAAACCTCTACAAAAAGCAAGGAAAAAAGCTGAAAGAAATAACCGACTTCGAGGGTTTTTTATTCTTCAGAGAAAAATTCGAAACCGAAACATCTAAAACCTCCTTAGACAGTATAAATTTTTCTTCAATCGAGAAAAACTCCGAAACTTTCCTGAAAGAGTCATCAAAACACATAAAAAGCATGTCGTCATCAATGATATTTTTTTGATGACTTTACATTAACTCGATAATTTAATATTTTGAAGTCGCACCGGAGACGGTATCAGATTAGGATACTCGCAGATCCCTTTATAAACTTTTCCTTTTATCTTCGCTTTTTCCAGCCGAAGACCTGATCCAAGAGGGTCGAATTTCAGTTCTTTGCTTAAATTTTGCCATTTCTGCCGCTTGCTGAACTTGTAGACCCAATCAACTCGAGTAAGCTTCAGGTAAGATGGAAGTTTCGGAGTGTTGCTTCGCTTTTTTATGCCGGATGAGGTGTGGATTCGAGGCTCTTGTGGGTAGAAAAGGGGAGAATTTTCTTCACTGATTGATTCTGAATTAAATAAAGAGTCTTTTTGACGTTTGGTTACTTTTTCATTTGTTGGAGTTGGGTTTAGACTGTTTTGGATCGACTTGTTTAAGGTTTTTATGTGCACAAGGTCTTTTATTTGAATGTCGTTGAGGGGAGATCTTATTTGGAGGACTTGATTTGGGTCTTCTTGTTTTCGGAATAAATGAAGATCTCCGTAGTCTGAGTGGATTGCACGCTTTTTGTAGATTCTTATTGACTTTGGACGAAATTTTGAAGAAGTGGTTGGAAGATTGGAGAAATCGCTGAACATTGGAAGTTTATTTTATTTGGATTTTTCTAGAGTTTGCTTTTTTATGGTTTTGAACTTGTGATGAGTTTGGGTTCAATGATTTTTTATTATGATGTATTTAGCTAACACCCAAAATTATGTTGAAAATTTAAAATAATAATTACCTAAACTTAAGAATAGTCAATTTTATAATAATATCTTTAGAAATTATTCTCCTTCAATTACTTAAATAATCTACTAGATTACTTCATCAATCAATCATAAACTCTCTAAGAATGGCAAGCATCCATTAATTTTTTAAGTAAGGAAAAATAATATATACTATATGACAGAGAAATGTGTTGAAAAATTAAAAAATTATCTGCAGGACTGGAGTAACTGTTGATTATATTTATAAATATATTGAATTACACACTTTTCACTTATATTCTTGCTTCTTGATTAATCATTTAGAGTTCAGAATGGGTTTAGATAATCTTATGAATTATTGAGAAAAAAATTCAATTTCCAGAAGCGTCAACCAAGAGATAGATGGCAATCAAATCTAAACACCACTTATTAGAATATAGCATATCTCTAGAAATACACATAAGACCTTTATGCAAAATTATTGGATTGGATATATTAAGAATTATGGTGTTCAGATATAAAACATTCGGGGCCTCAGGGTTAATCGAAATAAATTTATGAAATACAATAACTTTCATTAATCATATTAAAAAACATATAATCTAATAAGGATTATTCTAAGTCCTTCAATAAAGTTCATCTCAACCTCATAAAACTATATAAAAATAAGCCTTAACTCCATAACAATCTATTAATAACCTAACTACATAAACCCAAACCCTTCTTTTCCCTCAGTTATTGCAAGTTTAATGCGATTCCTAAGTAATTCCTTAGATGGATATTCAGGCAAATCAATCTGATTCATGCAAGTATGTGCAGTGGGTAGTCGATCAGGTCCAGTGAAGCTTTTATGAATCTGAAACTTCTGAACTCCATTCATTCCCGGCAGAGCTTTGAATCCTTCAAGCGGGACCTTACTAGACCCTGTGACAAACTGAAGAAATTCAGCCCTTTCCTCATACGAGAATTCATTAAGAACTTCCCAGAGCCAAATAATAACACTAGAGTCTTTAGTGTAATTATGATATTCAGTATTGCCCTTCAAGTCCTCAATATCAATTTCAGGTAATCCAGAAATAAGTAACTCAAGTTCCTTACTATCAAAAATTCCAATCATGGCTTTAGGGACAAGTTCATGAAAACCTTCTAAGAAAGACTTGATCTGTGCCGAGATATTCGCCGTCATTTTCATATGACAAAGTAATTTAATGTACTCCATTTTATTGTCTTCAGTGACTCTTTTAAAGGTTCCTCCAGGTTCCAGTTCTTTCATTTGTTTAGATCCAAATTCTTCCTCTTCAACAACAAAGTAATATTCATGAATATCACTTTCATTCAAGTTGATATCCATGAGCATTTTCAAGTTTTTAAAGAAATCAGGGTCCAAGTCTTCCATATCATGATAATCGACTTCCTGACTTAAAATATGCTTATAAAAAGACCGAGTAAAATAAACATCTAAAGCATATCCATCACACAAGGCCTTTCCAATGATCCTTCCAATAAACTTAAAATACTCCAGATGTTCAGCGTTGATCGAGCTCATACAATTAGGCTGAAAAGAGACTCCATTCGCAGAAGGAATAAACAAAGCATAGTCAGGGTTAAACATTTCTCGAGCCAACAACCCGTACCACTCCCGAGTCAATCCTCCCGCATCGACCCCGTCCTCATCAATGAAAGAAACTCTCAACTTTCCATGCATTTCTGCAGGAGTCTTTACCTTCAACTGATGAAAACTGTCCTCAAAAACTTCAGGTCTTCTAACCTGCAAACGAATTGAATCCAAAGACCGCTCAGGTCTCAGTTTTCGGATTTCAGAGCGAAAATAAAATCTTTTATTTTCGAAGTCTAACAATGCAGGAAATTCAAAAACAAGAATTCGAAAAGTGTCTTGTAAAATTGAAGGATTTTGTTTAATCAAAATGTTTAACACCTTTCGATGCTTATCACAAAACTTCTGGAAATACTCACTGGACTGACCTACATGGGCTAAAAAGAAAGTTTCTATCAATGGAAGGATTTTGCTTAGAGTTGGATTTGCACTACTTGCGAAATCGCTTTCGCGATTTGTAATCATGTTCAAAGCATCTGTCAATGGACCCCACAGGTAGTCAAGATTTGCATTTTCTGTTGCAGTGGCTTTGAAAACTTTAAAAATCCTTAAAAGTTGCAGTTCTTTTTGACCGTCTTTAGAAGTTTCTAGTTTTTTCAAGTTATTCGCGATTTCCTTTCCAAGAAGAGTGAAAGATTTAAAAAGGATTTTTTCGATGACTTGCTTATTTCGAGGTTGCTTGACCAGGACCGCGACAAGGTCAACGACTCTTTTAACTGAAGAGTCTGAAAGGCATTCATATCGAAAAAGACTGCAAATTGTAGAAATTTCTAAATCTTCCAGTACCGGAACATCACTGCTGACCTTTTCAACGACACAAGAGACCAACTCAACCAAAGGTGTCAGATGTGAACTAGAAGTTTCAAACAACTTATGCCTTGCCAAGCCAAGCAAAACAGCGACTCCTCTGACCTCATCATTTCCTTTAATCCCTTTAATCAACGAGAGTCGAAACTTGCAAGTTCCAACTAAATCACTAGAAACTTTTCCATTATTCTGAGCAAGGTGAAGTAACAAGTCAAGTATCCTTCCAGTCACAATCGCGTAGACTTGTGAGTAGTTTTCCAAGTAAGTCTCTGAACCGTACAACTTCTGAGGCGGGAAGTCTTTTCCAGGGCTTTGCTGCTCTAACAGTGCTAAAAGTGAATCAAGAAGTTTGCCTCTTACTGTGCCTTGGACTGATAAGTTCAGAAGGAGACTGGAGAAAATGTCTCTGTTGATTGGATTTAGTAAATAAAGTGCTTTCACCAGCACTTCAAGAAGACCGTCTTCGACTGAGGCTAAAGTCGCTGAAAGCTTCTCATCAGCGATTATCTCGCTGATCACTTTGCCCTCTTCTCCTGGACGTTGACGCTCGGATGGCTGTGAACGGCGGACTCGCTCTTGAAGAGCTCGAGCTTCTGCTACTTGCTCAGCTGTTAGACTTTGAAGCAGGTCTTGACCTGCGGTCATCAGAATTTCTCTTCGGAGGTCAGGAGTTAGACTTGCGATGAAGGTCGAGTTGTCGATTTCGTTTGAAGGTGGATGAGAGCCTCGGGAATGCATGTTTAAAATCTCTTCTCGGAGGTCTTCAGGAATTGCATGCAAAAAGTCATCGTCTAAGGCTTGAGGGTCTTCAGGGTTGTCAAGATCTTCATCTTCAAGGTCTTCACAGTTGTCAAGGTCTTCAAGGTCTTCAACGTTCTCAGGATTGTAAGCGTCTTCAGCGTTGTAAAGGTCGTCAAGGTCTTCAGAATGTTTTCTGTTCTCACTGCTTTCACTTTCTGAACTTTCAGGATCATTTGGGCCTTCAGGTGCTGATGTTTTTAAAGACTTTGCCTTGGATTTCAAGGCGGAGGAAGGCAGATTTGAAGAGTCGACTTTTACGGATTTTCGTAGAACTGTGAAGACTTCTTCAATGAGGGAAGAGTTTTCGTCTACTCGAGGTTTTGAACGGTCTGGAAGCTCCAGATGGATTCGGCTCCGGCGGAAGACCATCTGCATCAGGTCTGGGTCGTTGTGGTCGATTTCGGTGTAGAAGTTTAATAAAGGAGGCTCTTCTTCGTTGCGGTCTAGACGGTCCCAGATCTCTTCTTGTTCCATGCTGAATTCACGATCTATGTCTTGGTCTGCACTGTATTCATCTAGTTGTCGAAGATTTAACATGTGAAGGGCTGGGTCTTGATCTTCTTCTAGTCTGTCTGCCCAAAATGCTTCTGTGTTTCGGTCTTGAACATGAACATTTTCTAAGTTATCTTCAACTTGATCACTTTCTTCTAGTAAGTCCTCATCATCTTCTTCTTCTACAGCGTCCTGTTGAATTTCAGGAACAACTTCAGAGTCACTATCTTCCAACTCATGATCAACTTCCATACTAATCCTATCACTTTGACTTTCATTATCATCCCTCACAAACTGTTCATCAGTTTCAAACAATTCAAATTTCCCCAAATCATCCTGTTCATCCTCAGGTTCAACTTCCGGCTTACTTGAATTAACAGTAAAGCTCATGTTATACTTAGTCAAAAAGTCCAAAGCCGATAGGATCAAATTAAGCATTGCTCCAGCTTTACTCGCATTAATCTTGACGCCCTTGGCGATATCAGTTAGCAACTTGACCATATTGACAGGGTCGCTAATCAAGCTTTTCGCGATTTCCGCTGGGTTAGTCGTTGAAAAAGGACTTTTCGGTTTTTCATTAAGCAGCTGCATGATGATCACAACAGCTGACCTCACTGCTGCCATCGACTTTTCATTCCCGAACCAGGACTTTTTGCTGTGTTTTTGAAGAACTTCTTTGAGTTCTTTGAAAATCCTTTTTCGGGCTTTCACGATGGGCTGGTTGTTGTCGAGAATTACTTGATTAAACACTTCTGAAGCACTTGATGTGTAGTTTTTAATGTGTTGTTTGAAAGTTAATGATTTTATTAGCTTTGATGTGCTTTTCAACCAGGACTGGAATAATTCGATTGGAACTGGATTGGTTGTTGATGGGAAGAAAAAGGCTACTTTATCGTCTTCGAGGTTTAATGTGTATCGAAAGGGAATCACTTGCTTGATTAGATATGATAGAAAGTGCTTGGATGGCTTTATTGATTGGTTCACTATGTCTTTTATCAGGACTGGGTAGGACTTAAAAATATCAGCTAAAACCGCTACCAACTCTTGACTCGGCATGATAAACTCCAAACCCTTTTGTTCACCTTCAAAAGTATCACAAAGTGCTTGAGTAATAATAGAAACAGTTTTCCACCGTTCCGCATGAACTTCTTTCCTATCTTTATTGATTCCAATAACAAACTTTTTCCCTTCTTGTAAAACAACACAAGCATTTTTAAAAGCAATCAAAAAGATTTCCTTACTTCTGCCGATTTGAACAGAAAAAAGTTTAAGAAACTCCATCAACTCAATTCCTTCTTTAAATCCCTGCAAAAGATTAACTTCAAAGCTTCCCTGCAATATGAAAGGATCCTCAGTAACCTGTTTAAGAAGAGTAGAAAAGCAAGAAATTGTATTCCTCGCTTGTTTTTCATCAAAAACTCCAGATTTCAATGCAAGTAAGTCTTTTAAAGCTTTAGATTCAATAAAAACTCTGCAATTTTCAGTGGTATTTGTAAGAGTTATCAACAACTGAATCAAAGAATTCAATTCGCAGTGGTCAATAGAAGGCAGGTTTGAATGGATACGAATAAGTCCACAAACACTCCGGGTTAACCTTTCACAGTTATCAGGAGAAACCCTTGACAATCCCTCAACAAAGCTAAAAAGTGGAGACAAACATTTCAAGGCAGTCAAATCGATTTCTCTTGAGAAATTTTCAATGATTTTAATAGCAAAGTCTAGAAAATTCAAAGATTTTAAGTTTTCTAGAACTTCAGTCGACTTGTGCACTAAAACTGAAAAAATCGTGATTAAAGCTGAAAGTTGTTCAAAGTTTGGAGGTACCGGCAAGAGTTCAATTGAAGTTTTACTTGACATTAGGTTAAAAAGAGAGTCATCTGACATGAGTTCTTTCATCAGGATTCCAAGTTCAAGGGAAAGTTTAAAAACGATTTCTTTTACTTTTCCTGGATTTTTACAGCAGATTTTAGCGAGCATGTCAGCCACATGGCTCTTAAGCACTGGAATAGCGGGTAAAGAATTGATAAGAATATCATGAACACTTTCAATTTTAACTTGCTCTTCAAAAAACTCTCTGCTGTTACTCAGATAATCTAAAATTTTAGAGATATCAACAGAATTCGTGACTTTTATCGCAGTTTCTACCTTTGCCTCAGGAAAACCCATTCCAGCGACAGTCCTAACAACTTCTTTATCCACTTCCACTTTATCAATATCAGAAAAAGCTTTCAAAATATCTAAAGCCGACTTCGCAAAAGCAGTAGAAAAAACTCCACAATGTAAAAAATTCAATTCTTTCAACAGCTCATAAGCAAACTCCTGCATAACCCTATGAACTTCTCTAGTATCCACAAATCCCAAATCCTTTAAAACAGCAGGATTAGGTGTACTAGTCTTACCCATTGCAAGAACTTCTAAGAACTTTCCACAAAGATTCCAAAGAATCTGTAAAGAATTAACCAAATCATAAGATTTTTCCTTTTCATCACTTAAATCAGCAGAGATCCTTCGTAGTTGCATTAAAAACTTCCTGACATGTTCAGATCCTCCAGCAGAGTGAAAAGTGATGATCGTGCTTAAGTTAGGGTGCTGGTCTTGAAGCAGGATCTTTAAAATATCGGAAAGTTGAAGACAAAAGTAATAAGCCTGGCCCTGGTCCGGCATTTGAAGGTCGATGAGTTTGATGAGTTGGGCCAAGATGCACCCCATTGTGTTGCTGATCATTACTCCTGATCTCTCATTTTTCATGAACTTTCCTCGGGGGTTCGTCATTCGGATTGTTGTGTATTTGTAAAGCTTTCTTACTGTCAACTGGCAGGTAAAGTAAAAGTTTTCCTCGAAGGTCTTCATGTTCACGTTTTCGATCTCTTGGATGTTTATCGGCTGGTTGAAAGTCGTTGTTTTCTTGTTGGTTGACTTGCTGAAAGGTGACAGACGGGCCTGCTCAGCTATTAAAATCCGCATGTAATGAGAAAGTCTTTCAAGTACTTCACATAAACTCTCTAATAAGTCCTCTGAACTTTCAATTAAACTTCCACTGCTCGCTAGTAAATATCGAAGAATTTCATTGTAAGAGTCACAAGCTGTTAAAATATGAATAATCTTCGTCGAGTCTGACATATGTGAAAAATCTTGAATCGATGATAAAGGACCTAAAAGATCTTCCAGTTCATTTAACTGGTTTTGTAGCTTTTCAATCACTTTTCTTAGAAAAATCGAGCAAATCTTTGGAGTTGTTAAAGTTCTGCAAGATGTTCCGAATGAGTGAAACTCGTTGTTGTAGGTCTGGGGAACTATTTCCAGACGGAAGATGTTCAGGTAGCTGTCGACTCCGCCTTCACTGATGAACAAGTCAAGGATCGTATCAGAAAACGTGAAAAGACAGGAGATTATTTTAGAGGTGTGAGTCATCTGCTGGAAAAAAACCTCTTTACTCGAAATTCTCTTCACGTCCGCAGCTTCTAAAGACCGAATCAACGCGACAAGTCCTCTTGCGCCACTTTGAACGAGTTCAGGGACATTATTCATTAAAGTTTGCAAACTTTCTCCAATATTATCAGCCAAGTCATTTGTTAACCCAACTGAAAATCCACTTCCAAGAGCTTCGATCATCCTTTGAACAGTATTAAACCTCCCAAGGACTCTAACGACTTCATCATTATCAGTAAGTGCACTTAAAAACCTTCCAAGGACTGCCACAAGTTTCGCATTACTTGGAAGTTTCTGCTCTAAAGACCCGAGTAAGACTTCGAGAAGTCCTGTTTGGATCAGATCGTGAATCACTTGTCGATGAAAACTAACAAAACATGAAAGAAGCTGTAAACTTTGCTCATATAAGTCGTAAAGACGCATCTCGAAACTGGACTTTAAGGCTTGTAAGAATCCTGAATCGAATAAAACTAAAGAAACTTCTGAATGGCCTAAGGTGTGAGAAGAGTCCCATTTGGTTGCTACTATTTTCAATAGGCGTAAAAGGACTTTTATTACTTGCACCTGGGTGTTGTTTTGGCTTTGGTTGTAAAGGTTTAGCTCTTTCATTAGAACTTTCATGACTGTTTCGAGACCTGAGATCACTTTGAACATGTCGATTGAATGGGAAACTACCACTGATAACACCCGAATCGCTTTGGTCTTGTTGTTTAAAGAAAGGGTTTCAGACTGGATCAGTGAAAGTAAAGAACAGGTCATCCCAGCGACATGTGAAGAGTCGACTTTATACTTATAATCCGCGATAAGGTTAGCAAGATGCAAAAGTGCCTCAATGAAACTATTATCATTCGATGAAACCTCAGGAAGTATCGACCTTCCTCCACTCAAGTCCCTTAAAAGTGTTTGAATAAGTCCATGTTGTTGCTGCGCTGCAAGCAGCGCAGTGGTAGAGGCAATCAAATGACTTGAAGACACTTCTTGTCTGGGTGTCTGTCCTTCAGAAACCACTAAAATCCCTGAGAACAAATTAACACACTGAATATGAATCTCAACACTCAACGGCTGCCTTAACAACTCAGAAACAGCAGGTAAAAGCCAAACTTCAGGCAAACTTCTGCAAAAGTCTTGTAAAATCTTGCCATCAGGAGGAATTTGCATTAAACAACTCAAAGCAAGTAACTGAGAAGCAACAACGAGCTGTAGCTCGTTGAAATCTTTTCTTTTTAATGAATAATTCGTTCTGGTCCTGTTTGTTTTAACGTATTCGATGCCTTCAGGCACTTGGTCAAAGCTGCTTATTAGTTCATCGCCGCTGATAAAGACAAAGTCGAGAAAATCTGGAGGATTTGTGCAAAAGTCCTGCAAAGGGACTTGAATAGAACAGTTTAAGTTTGTTCCTAAGCCGATCACGTAAAGTTTGTGGGCAAGGCTCGCGTTTGAATGGGCTTTTGTTTCTTTTATCACTGGATTTATACGGTTCACTAGAATGTGCACTACTTTCAGGGTTTTGTATATCAGAGACCAGCTTGAAAAGTCTAGAATTGATACAAGCTCGGATACTGAGTTGTAATGAGACTTTGAGGTTGATGACTGCAGTAGGATTAGAGTTTTGTCTAGTAGAAGACTTAGAAGGGACTCGTTTTTGGATGAGAGCCCTTCGTGAAGTAAATCGTCCACTCGGTCTAGAACTCGAGATATCACTGACAGGTCGTCCAGTCTTGCGAAAGGCCAGTCGGAAAGATTAGAGAGGTCGGCCAGGAACTCCTCGGTGCTTAAGCAAGTCAGCCGATCCACCCATTCAGTCACGCCTGGAATGGCTGAAAGACACTCACATTCGATTTTCATTATTACCGATTATTCTGTTAATAATGATCAAGTCCAAAAAAGATCCACTTCCCGACTCCGAAATCTTAAAAGAGTACCAATCAGTAATAAGAAAACTTCAAGAAGAACTCTACAGCTTAAAAAACAGCCAAGCCGTTCAAGACGAAATCTTCAAAACAATGAGAGAAAGTGAGTTAGAACTTCAAGAAGAACTGGTAAAATTAATCAGGTTTCCTATTCAAACAACTTAAAATCCACTCAAGAAGACCTAGCCGAGAAAAATGTCCTCATCAACGACTTGAAATCTGAAGTAAAAAGTCTTTACGAGCAACTCAAAGCTGCAAAAGAAGAAAACCTTGACCTGTTAAAAGAAATCGAGTATTTAAAAGACTCCCTCAGCACTGACTCGATTTACGAGTTTTTCCCAGGGTCCAAAGAACTTTCTCAAAAGATCTCAGCTTGTCAGACCTTAAGAAAAAACGCTGAAAACAACGCAGAGTTCTTCAAAGACGAACTCGAAAAAAAAGTTGAAGAAGTGAAAGAACTGCGAAAAGAAGTGGAAAAAATGAAGGAAGAAAACCAAAATACCTTCAGGAAAGACGAACTTAAAAAAATCGTCATTTTAAAAGACGAGCAGATGAAAAGTCTCAATAAAAGATTTCAGGTCATGGTCAGCAAACTTGACTCGCTGTTAAAAGAAAAGGAAAATTGGGAAAACGAGAAAAAAACCCTTGAAAATGAGAAAAAAAAACTTTCTGAACGATGGCAGCAGTAGGGTCTAATTAGATCATCCAGCAGAAATAAAAGCGAAAACAAGCTTTTAAGTAAAAACAAGCAACTCGACTCCGAACTTCACCAACAACGATCTGAAATCGACTTTTTAACTAAAAAAAACCAGGAACTTTACCAAAAACACATTTCTCTTCAACAATCAAAAGATTCTGACGGGTTTTACATTGAAAAACTCAAAGATGAACTTTTAAAACTCAAGACAAGGTTTCAGATCCTTCAAGACGAAAGAGACATTTTAGCGAAAATCAACGAGGAACTTAGTGTCAATAATCATTTAAAAGAAATGCAAATCAATTCAGCGAAATCGATTTCAAGGCCGCCTGATGAATACAAGTTTGCTGTGGAGATGAATGTTTCTTTAGAACATAAACTGGAAAAGTGCCAGGCTGAGATTTTTTCTTTGAAGCATCAACTCAGTCGAAAAAATGAGGAACTTGCGAGACTTGAGTCTGAAATCAGCTCGATTAAGGAAAAGTCAATGTTTTCTAAAGACTTGACTCATGAATTTCATGAATTTAGTCCTAGATATGCTGAAACTAGTTGTTTTGTTGAAGATTTCAAAGGGTTACTTGAAAAATTCAGGAAATCTAAGGAAAAATATAAAAGGTGTAAGGGTGAAAAAAGGGAAATTTTTGCAAATTTTGAGAGGATGAAGGAAAGAGTTATTCAACTTAGTGCGCAGGTTCAAAGTGATCAGTATTTAATTAAACATCTCAAGGATAAAGGAAGCAGGTTTGATAAAGGTTTGGCTGATTCGAGGTCTTCTTCGAGTTTAAGGCTGAAGATGAATAAAGAATTGCAGTGATTAGTTTATTGTTATATTGGTTTAGTGATTTTATTGTTTTTTTAGTGATTTTTTTTTCTGAAGTTTTAGGTTTTAATTTTGATTTGGTTTATTGGGTATCGTCATTGTGATTATCAAGAGAAAGGAAAGTTTAAGAAATTTATAGGGACCTCATTTATATCTTTAATCCAAATTTATAACTCAAATGCGCTAATTTAGCAATTATAATCAAATATGGGCTTTGATGTCTTGTTCAAAATCATTTAGTCACCTCATAATTTGATATTAATAAATAGCAGCTGGATAGAGAGTAGAAGAGTAAGATGTTTAGTTATGTAAAATTATTTCTCTATTTTCCATCATTTAACAGTAAGGGGATATTTTAATATAAATTCCTGTTCAAATAAACAAGTGATACCAGGATAATTGATCATTATTTTAGCTAATAATTTGAATATAATCCTACTGAGTAAATTCACCAATTTTATAATTTCTTCTATTTTGTCATAAAACCAATAATCAAACTTAGAAAAAATTCATTAAGATAATTAATCTCTGAGCACAATAAATAATTAGAAAATATCAAATGGCTTAATAATATAACAATTAATCATATCTAGCATGATTTTTTAGGGGAAAATTCTATGTTATTTTGTTTTATTGGAATATTAATTTAGATTCAATAAAATAATCTCACATGTAATAAATAATCTCACAATATCAAAATCCATCTTAAAATTACTCCGAACATCTAATTAAATCTCCCATAAATATCTCTCTTAATAATTTCCTCAAAACTCTCCAAGTCCTTCAACCCTGATCACAGGTCCTACTTAATTAAACAACCAGTTATTAAACTTTTCGAATAGGGACCAATTTTTGGTTAGACCTATTTTTCTGTTTTCTGTTATCAGACAACATATACGAGCAATGCAAGACCTGCAAATAAGGCATAGGCTGAATGAAGCATTTACTGAACCTCAAAGCGTTCCTATTAAAATACTTGTTTATTTTACTATTTCCATGACCAGAATAGTTCATTCCAGTCAAATCGCCACTAGACCTATCACAAGGGAGTTCAGGGCTCAAATTAATATGAGGAAGATTCACAGTTTTTTTATACTTTCGAAGACTTTTCATAGCAATCGATGCAGATTTTTCCGTTTTCACTTTTTCAGACGATTTCGAGCGAAAAGAAATTTTTATCGTCTTCTGGTCAGGTTCTTTCGTGAAAAATCTGGGACTGAGCACGGAGTCCATTAATCAATTATAGTTGATTATTTATTTTACTTGTATGAATGTTTTTGTATGAGTGAAGATTAGATAAGGATGGAAAATTTAGATTTTTACCCGCTTTGATATAAAAATGATTAGAAAACCAACTCGGATTGAAATGCGTGTTGAAGATGAAATGCAAGAACTTGAAGAAGCACTTCGTGAGAGGCAGCCCCATAACAAAAAAGCTTTAAGCGCCATAGTGAACCCTGCGAACCAGTTTTTGCGTTTACAAGCGCAAAGTACATTATCGCCGGATCGATATAAGCCTAGGTAATAATTATGAATGAGTAAGAATTTTAGAAAGTAAGAGTTTTTTATATAAAACTAGTAAAATTTTTTGATTTCTTGACTTGTTCTTAATGAATTTGGAAAAATTTTAAGAGATGGATTTGAAGCCAATTATTTAACTTAACGAAAATTAAACATCATTTAAATCTTTAAATCGTTTCTTCTAATCTCTAATAATGTCAGATAAAGCAAGACTGTTGTACTCAACCACTACCTTAGCGACTTCCTTACTGTTACTGTTAGGTCTGAGTTCTGAGTACCTTTCGTTCAACTTTGTTTCTATTTCGTTATCAGGAGTCTCAAACTATATCAGCTATGAAGACGTGAAAGGAGAAGTCTATTCATCTTTTTCTAACTTCGAATCTTTCGCCTGTCGGAAAAGTCGAAATGAGGATATCCTGACCATATGTGGAAATATTTTTACATTCGAACTTAGTGGCTTGGTGTTTAAGACGAGCCTGGTTCTGTGCATTCTTTTGAACTTATTCGTGACTTACTTGGTGCTTCACAAGAAGCTGGTAAGTTTCTTTCCTTATGTGTCTCCAGTGATTTACTTCATCGGCAGCTTTTTATACCTATCAATGAACTCAGGCCAGATCCTCGACCCAAGCGACAACCAAGTAAAATTAAACTACGAAAGAGGAGTATTCTTGATGTTTATGTCCAACATCCTAAACATTTTAATCTGTTTTTACTTCTTCTACTACAGCAAGCTCGAAACCCTTCAATTACAAGAGCTGGTTGAAAACATGGGTCAAGAACTAAAAGACGAAAACATTCGAGAAAGCCAAGAAAGAGACACAAAAGCCAATTCAATGATCTTAGACTTACTTTCTCAATCAATAGCAATCTTAGAAAGTACTCAACCCCAGCAGTCCTCCCCTGTTAATGACAAAATTTTAGAAAGTCTAAAACTCCAGATGGGCCTTTTGCACAGACTGCAAGGAATAGACGGGGGAAGTAAAGTAGCTGACGAAATCGAAAGCACCAAAAGGTTCTCAAGTCAAGTCAGCATCGGCAAAAGTCAAGATGACCATTCAATCGCACTCACCAGTGACCGCGTCGACCGCCTTGTAAATGAAAACAAAGACCTTAAGCTTGAAATGAGCCGAATGACCATTAAAAACGAGTCCTTTGTTGAAGAAAATGAAAGACAAAAGCGAATTCTTGAAAATCATAACAGGCTACTCACTGAAAAACAACTAAAAATCGAAGAACTTGAAAGAAGTAAAAAAATCTTAGAACAAAAAGAAAGAAACCTTTTAGAATCTAACGCGGAACTAAAAAAATTCACGAAAGAATATGAAGAAGTTCTTATTCAAGCTAAAAAAGAAAAGGATGATGTGATGAAATCGCTTCAAAGTAAAGAAAAAGAACTTGAATTGCTTCAGACTCATGTCTCGACGTTGAAAACGGAATCTGATGCTTTAAAGACGATTATGTCACCTGGGGCACTCTCAGATCGCTCTGCTGGCGACATTCAAGTCGAAAGTTTGACGAGTCAGGTCTTTGTTTTGAATGAGGTGTTGAAAAATGAAAAGAATGAAAAAAATTGTCTTGTTAAGCAGGTGGAAGAGTTAAATCAAACTTGTAGAGAACTTGACTTGAAACTCAAAGAAGCACTTCAAGATTATCAGCAAAGTCTTGATAAAGTTTATCAACTTGAGGATAAGCTTAAGGATCAACTTGATCTTAGCAGTCAGAGCTCAGGGTCGAGAAGGAAGTCAAGGATGGAAAAGAAAATATCTCAACTTGAAGACTCGCTTAAACTTTCTTGTATTAATGAAAATCAGGCTTATTCTCAGTTGAAATCTACTGAGGATGAGTTTGATAGGGTTAAGCAAGAGTTGATACATACTAATGCGCAACAGGCTCGAGAAATCGAGATACTTCAATCCCGCCTGAAATCCCAAGAAAACTTCTTCGAAAAAGAGCTCCAAACTACCCATCTTTCCTTAGAATCAGCGAAAGACCAAGCCCAAAAACAGAAAATCGAGAGCGATTTTTTAAAATCCGAAGTAGAAAGACTAAAAACCTTCGAAAAAACCGTAGAACTTCCCTCATCACTAAAAGACCTAAAACAAGCCCTAAAAGAAAACTCATCCCAATCCTCGGAAAACCTTCAAACCCTGAGCCAGTCAATCGACAAAATCTTAAAAGAAAAAGAAAAACTCCGTCAAAAACTAATGAAAACCGAGCAAGAACTTCAGCTAGTCTCAGAAGAATGTCAAAACCTTCACAAGTTAAAATTCGAAGTAAAAAAAGACTCTCAGTTTTCAATGAACAGCATTGAAAGTTCATCAAAAAGCATTCAAGACTCTTTGATAATCGAAGGAATTTCCCCTAGCATCGTTTTTCACAACCCATTAATAGAAAAATTATCACAACTTCGAAAGGAGCCAGCAATGATTTATTCCTCAGTCTGGAAAAACCTGGAACAAATGGTTGTGGAAAAGTTGAAAAAAGACAAAAAAGACATCGAACTTGGAAAAGACCCTCAAAATGTTGCTGATTTCATTTTTGAGTTCATGCAGAGTCAATATGGGCTGAAGTCTTTAGGACTCAAACAACTTAAAGCGTTGATTGTGAGTTTAGAAGAACTTTATAGGATTCAACATCCTTATGCTACATTTTTTTGCAGGATTCTTGGAGTCTTTCATCCAAGACCTATTCCTAGCAAAGTCGCTGTTGGACTTTTTGCTGCTTTTACTCAGTTTAACTCGGTTTGTCGCAGGTTTTCTTTGAAAAATGAGAACTTTTCGGATGTTTATGAAAATATGCAGTTTGGAGGAGAAGCTTCACTTTCTGCTGTTATTCAACTTGTTAAGAAAATTTTTCATGAAAGGAGAGAAGCGGGGGAAAGGGTCTTGACTCATTTGCATAGGGATCAGCCGGATAGCTTTGAATTGAAAATTTTAACTATTTGTGCTCAGTTGAAACTTGATGGACTTGTTGATGATCATCTTTTTAGTAAGGAATCCATGGACTACTCAGAGTTCATCGATAACTTAAGAACAGTCCTCGGCCTCTGGCTAAGTCAAGACGATGCCGAATTTCTCTGCAAGGTCCTCGACGACGAAAACAAAGGTGAAGTAACAAAAGAAAGTTGGAAATCAAAAGTAAAATTCAGCGAATTTTGCGAAAAACTCGAAACCAAGCCAGCAATGGTCTCAAAAGCTGATTTTTTGAATAGTCTCGTGATTGAGCACGAGTTTCAAGTACTCGAAGACTACCACTTACTGAGACAAATCGTGTTTAAAGGCAATCCGATCACAGCTCAGATGACTTCTCAGTATTTGTTGCAAATTGACGCAAATTTAAGCATCGACTTTCAGGAAAGAATCTTCAGAGAAGCACTTGTTTATGACGGGGGACATGGAAGAGAAGTCAGTAGTGAAGCTCTGTGCATCGTGATACTCAAACATAATATTGGAGGGTATGGCAAAGGACTGTTTTTCTTGAATACTCTTAGTTAAGTTAGGGGTTAAATATATAGGATGATATTGAAAACCAGGAATAAGGCATTGAGGACATTTTTCGTCGGAGGATCTTTAGCTCGTTTTTGTGAGTTTCTAATCGGAAGTTTATACGTTTTCGCTTGTTTTGACTTAGTTTTTTTATTAGGGAAAAGGTTTCTGGCTCGTAACAGTCAGTTGAAAGTTTCCGTTTAATCAAGACCTTCTTCTTTTTCGTTCTTCCATTCAAAGTCGAGCTATTGGGTCTATTATTCTCAAAATCAACATAAACCGAGCAAGAGCTTTTGATATCTCTGATAGTCCTTCCATGAGTACTAACAATCCTAGAAATCAAATGTTTCCCTCCCAATCCTCTAGTATCCGGTGAGAACCTCTTCATTATGATTCAACTTAAATAATCCTTACTATAAAAATTATCAACTTTCAATTAAAACACCCAACATTTGCTGCAACCTTCAATCCGACTTTCATTTTTTAAAGTAGGTTCCTTATACTTCAAAGTCTCTTCATCAACCATAGCAAAAGGATCTTTACTAGTTGGACTGGAATAATCTCCAGTCGTTCCTCTGCTCATTCTCGTCAAAGTAATCGCGATTTCTTGCAAGTCCAAAAGCTGCTTCGACAGCTGCTGATGTGACTTCACCTGCTGAAAGTCCGTCGAGGTCTTTTTGGGGTTTCGGGTAGTTTCATAGACATTCCAAAACTCGTTATTCCAGGTCTCTTGGAAGTCAAAGCTGTATTTGTTGAAAGTTTTTGTTGCTTCCAGGATTCTTTGCTGCATCTCTCGAGCGTTTGCGAGTTTGGGTAACTTTTCGAGGCTTTCGAGAATCGAGTCTTCCATGTAGATGTACTTTGCCATGAACTAGGTGGAATTTACTGTGCTCAGCTCACTCTTTTTTAAGTTTGGCTGTTGAAGGTCTTGTACAATTGACTCCATCACTTCTAGGCAATCTTCTAGGTCGTAGATGTCTTGCTTAGTGGAGATTACTATGTCATAATTTTTTACCTCTGTTGGTGGCACTATGAAGGATTTTCTTTCTTTGATTGCCATTTAATATGTTTAAATTGGGAATGGATTGTAGGTTGGGTAGTTTGAGTTTAAGGCAATTAGAAAGGTTTAGATTGAATTGGGGGAGTATAGAGTATTGGAGATGGAGTTGGGGTGTATAAGATATAAAAAAACTTAGAGATTCAGGTAATTTCATCAATACTTTAAGTTACTTAAAATCTAACTTTAATGATCTTAGAACCCTCCAAAATCTGATCCAATTGAAACTGAGTATCTCTAACATAATCTAATAATATCCTTAATCCTTTTCTATTTTAAACAAACCCGCCATCCCATCAACTTCTATCATCTCTCTTCTAATTTTCCATTACTAATTTTCTTTCATTCCTGCCTAATCCTGTAATCTTCCTAATCCACTCTTCAAAAAATCTGTCTCATAAAAAAATATGAGTGGCGCTTACCAAGGCAGACTGGACGCAGCCGGGAACGTGAACCCGCAGATCTTAAGCGAGGAAGCCGACGATTCTCGAGGTGAGATGGCGAGACTGAGTTCATTTGTGGGTGCGATAGCAGTGGCCGATCTGGTGAAAACCACTTTAGGTCCAAAAGGAATGGACAAGATCCTAAAGTCTTCAGACCCGACAGAGCAGAAGATAACAATCACGAATGACGGTGCGACGATTCTCAAGTCTTTATTCGTGGACAACCCAGCAGCAAAGATCTTGATCGACATTTCAAAGACCCAAGACGATGAAGTAGGAGACGGGACCACTACAGTCGCGGTACTTGCTGGAGAACTGCTGAGAGAAGCTGAAATGCTTGTCAATCAAAAAGTTCATCCACAGATCATTATTCAAGGATGGAGACTTGCTGTTGCCGAGGCAAGAAGGACTCTTCAAGCTCTGGCCATGGATCATAATAGTGATGAAGAAGCTTTTAGGAAAGACTTGGAAAATGTTGTTGGAACCACCTTGAGTTCTAAGCTTTTGGTACAGGAAAAAGAACATTTTATTAACCTTGCGGTTGATGCGGTTTTGAGACTTAAAGGGTCTGAAGACTTGAAACTTATTCAGGTTATTAAGAAGGCTGGAGGGAACTTAAAGGACTCTTTCTTGGCTGATGGGTTGATTTTAGAGAAAAAAATTAGCAATGGGTCTGTTAGGGTTAAACAGAATCCTAGTATTATGGTTGCTAACTCGCCGATGGACTATGACAAGATCAAGATTTTCGGATCAAAAGTAAAAGTCGATTCAATAGAAAAGGTATCCGAAATCGAAGCAGCCGAGCGAGAAAAAATGCGAAGAAAAGTCGAAAAGATCCTATCATTCAAGCCAGACGTATTTATAAACCGTCAGCTGATTTACGACTACCCTGAAAGTTTGATGGTAGAATCAGGAGTAATGGTGATAGAACACGCCGATTTCGACGGAGTAGAGCGTCTATCTGCAGTACTAGGAGCTGAGATATTAAGTACATTTGACAACCCCGACGTTTCAAAGCTCGGTTCTTGCGGCACCATCGAAGAGATGATGATCGGAGAAGACAAAGTGATTTCCTTTAAGAACTGTCAAGAAGGCCGTGCAAGTACCATTGTTTTAAGAGGCGCAAGTTCTCATTTACTAGACGAGGCCGAGCGAAGTCTTCACGACGCCCTTTGTGTCCTGGTGATGACCATCAAGAACAAGCGAGTCATCTACGGAGGGGGGCACAGCGAAATCGCCATGTCCAACGCGACCGACCAACTCGCGAAGACCGTCCCAGGGAAGAAAGCCTTGGCAATTGAAGCTTTTGGAAGAGCCCTTCGCAAGCTGCCTACAATCATCGCTGATAACGGAGGCTTTGATAGTTCTGAACTCGTTTCAGAACTCAGAGCTGCCGTTAGTAATGGCTCGGAAACAGCCGGCATCGATATCAACACTGGAGTCGTCGGGGATATGAACAAACTTGGCATTAAAGAATGTCTCAGAGTCAAGGAACAGGCCTTGTTGTCGGCTTCTGAAGCTGCTGAAATGATTTTAAGAGTTGATGAAATCGTGACTTGCGCTCCTAGGAAACGAGAAGGGTATTAGTTAATATAAATTAGGAATTAAGACAATATTATGGGATGTTGTGAAACTAGGGCAACTGGGAAAGATGGAATGGGAAAAGGATTTGATTTGAATGATGAGGAAAGGACTTTGGTTAAAAATTATCAGGATTTGAATTTGTTGAAGGAGTATTTGGAAAGACTTTGTCAAGTCACTGGATGGGAAGTGCTGGTTTGTAAGGAAGATGTCGTTGTTGAGGCCTGTGAGCGAAGTATTTTTACTGGTCAAGTACCGGTTGTTATGGGATGGGTTTATTTGGATTTTAAAGCTCCTCTTGTCTTGTTGGAGCAACTTATTGTTTATCGTAGAGATTGGGACTTGACTATTGAAAAGGCTGAAATGATTGAAACTCAAGAAAACTTCAAGAAGTTTAAAATTGTTCAGAAATTTCCTTTGAAAAATCGAGTTTTTTTTGTGAAGGTTTTTCGATTTGAGTATAATGGAATGCTAACGTTTTTAACTGTGAATGATTCAACAGAAGTTAACTTGGATGACAGCCTTGAACTAGGATGGCATCACTTTTCACTCATTCGGGTGAAAGACCTGGGAGATAAGGTAATCATCAGTCACTTATTCCAAATCGACAGCAACTTCGAATCAAAAGCCTTCATGAAATACATTCTAGGAAACCAGCTGTTTGAATGGCTTTCAAATATAAGGCAGAAATCTTTTGAAATTTACCAAAAAGTTTGCTAGTTTATAAAATTACTTAAACTGAGGTTTTTTTCCTCTGCCTTTCGCTGTAACCGGTTTAAAACTCTTGCTAGGACTTGACTTTTTACTTCTAAGAGACTGATTAACACTGCTATTTTTACTCTCCTTCGCCTTTTTATACTCAAGCAAGAACTGATAAAGAACCCTAAGCTGCATATTTCCAGCCGCTTCTTTATTTCCCCTCATCTTTTCCGCGACGATTTCAAGTAAAACATTGATTTTTTCATCAGATCCACTTCCAGGAGTTTTTTGATTGAGTGACTCAAGCATTTCAATCATTTCTTTTTCCAGTTCTGAGAAGTCCTCTTCAAGGTTTTCAAGACTTTCTTGTTTTTTCGCTTTGAAACTTTTGTCATTTTCCCTGACCATTGGTTTTTCTTGTTCTTCAAGGTCTTGTAACAAGTCAGGGTCAATCAAATACAAAAGGTCTACTTTAAACAAATGCCCAAAACTTAAATTTTTCGCGATTTTCCAAGTAGTCCTTTCAAGCATCTCCAATTTCGGAGGCTTTCTCAGAAGATGTAAAAAATTATGATTAGGGTGTTCGTATTTTTTATTTTGTTTCAGAAAAAACTTCTCCTCATCAATCGTTAGGTTAGAAATTTGTCGAGAAACAGGAGACATGTCACTAAAAATGCACAAATCTTGCTTTGTAAGCTGAGTTCCTTGTATTTTATCAGCTATTGAAAAAACTTCAAATTTGTCTTTTATTGGCAGGTCTGATTTCTCTTTGAATGGATAATCTTCTAATTTCCAGATGTCTACAGATTTATTTGAACGAACTTCTTTTGGAGGTGATTTTTCTGTCTTTAAGAGTTTTAAACCAAATTCGAACTTTTGTTGAGGCTCTGGGGTGTGAGTTCTATGAAAAATCGGCATCGATTTGTCGAAAAAGGTCTTAGACGGGTATTCCTCAATAAGTTCCAACGATTTTTTACCAGGAGATACAAAATGATTGAAAATTTTTGTTCTAATATTTTCAATTCCAGAACTATTTTCCTTGATCCCTCGATTTTTCATGAGATTTTGCCATTCTTCCTTTAGATAAGCCATCCTATATCAAACAATAAAAATGAAAGCGTCAAATGGTATCGTTTTGAATATACAAGAAGCAAGAATCGATGCAAGTCTCTGCGATTTCTCTAAATTCAACGCTTTAATCCAGGTCTTCCACGGAAACACTGAAGTTTCAACGAAGGCAGTCTCATGTTCAGACAGTTGTCCTCGTTGGAACCAAACTTTTTACTTAGAAAAACAATCAGAAAGCTTAGAACTTCGACTAGTCCACAAGCCTTTACTTCTAAAAGAACAGGTCTTGGCAACTTGCTTCCTTTCAACCAACAGTCAATCAGGCTGGACTCGTTTGTTCAAATCTCGTCAAAAAATCGCCTCACTCAAACTTTCCATCTTGACTGAAGCGAGCGGGAGTGACCCGGTCGACATGACTGACCTTTTTCAAAGAAAAGTCTCTGAAGTGCAAAGTATTAAATCGAAACTTGATAACTATAAAGTTCTTTATGAGACTGAAAAATGTGAACAGAAAACAATTCACCCAAAACTTGAGGAAATGATGATGACTCTTAAAGTTGAACAAGAAAATTATTTAAAGATTTTTAATGAAATCAATGAAAATAAAAAAAATCTTGAAGAACTACAGGCTTTGGTTTTGAAGGAAAAGGGAAAAGTTTTGAAGGCTAAGGAAGAAGTAGAAAGGGAAGAAGGTGAGGTGAAGAGGGAACAACAGGATTTACAGAGTGACTTTGAAGGACTGATGATTGTGAAAAATAAGATCTCGTTGCAGGAAAGGATTTTGAAAGGGTATCATAGGAACTCTAAAAGTGAAAGTAAACCTTTAGCGAGAAGTCCTTCAAATCGTGAAGTTTTTTCAGCGTTGTTACCGAGTTTTAACCTGTCCTATAACAAATAATTGAAACCATTAAATTATTCATCTCTAAACAAAAACCGTTTAGGAGCCATGTAGCAGTTCGGCGTCATACTCGACTTAGGCGTCGACCTATTCGACCCTTTAATAGAAAACTTCTCAAGGTTGATTTTTCTGAGGTTTTCCTCATAATTCACTTCTTTTTCCATAGTCCTACGCATGTTTTTCATGATCATAGAACTTTTACTGCATTCAAGCATCGCCTGTTCACCTCTTAAAGTCGCGATTTTATTCTTCAAGACATCAACAGTTGTTAAAAGTTTCGATTTTTCTTCATCATTTTTACTTTCTTTCAGCCGTACTTCGTTAATTTTTAAACTTTGCTGCAAGGCCTGAATCTGAGAAGCTCTATTAGGTGCAGGGGTTTCTTCATTTTTATTCTCTTTAGTCTCTATTTTCCAGTTCTTTGCAGAAACTGGGCTGATTTTATCACTAATGACTAAATTTTGCCAGAGAGCCTTTGACTTATCAAGTTCAACTTTCGAGAGTCTCAGTTGTTTTTCTTTCTGTTCTAAAAGATTTTCCTTGATTTTCAGATTTTCTTGAAGAATTGCGAATTGTTCATGTTTTTGCTTGTAAGAAGTAGTCAAGAGGTCTAGTTCTGCGAGTTTTTCTTCAAAGTTCTTTCTTTCTTGATCTAGTTGCGCTTTTCTCTGATCTAAGTTTGAATAGTAATTGTTTTGGGGGGTGAAAGATTTTTTAAAGGTTTTGCTTTGGATTGGATTTGATTTCTCGTTAGATGATCCAAAGATTCGGAAATAATCTGATCGGAAGTCCTCGCTTTGCATCTGTGAACGGTCTAGTGATTGAAGAAGGTTTTCAATGTTTTCTTCTATGCGGTTGTCTGCTTTTGACTCGAAGATTGAAGGGGCTTCGCCTTCTATCCAGTCAAAGTTACAGTAAGACGTTGTGTATGAGTTTAAGTATGATATGCGAGAGTTGTTTCGTAGGTGTTGAGAAGAAACGTCCATTTCTAACATTGTGTGTTGAAGCGCTACGTTTATTCGGTCAAGCTTTTCTTCTATTGTTTCTTCTGGGGGTTTAAAATCCATTTTTATTTAAATTATGAAGAAATTTTAAGGGGTTTAGAAGTGAAGAGTTTAGGGGATGGATATTGGGGGTATTTTAGGTTGGGATGGGTGAGAGGGAAGTTATTAGAATGGTTTAGTGCTGGATTTTATTAGAATTTTATCAGATTTAAATGATTTTTTATGGTAAAAGTCAGAATTGCCTTGTTTAAATTTTTCAGGATTTAATTCTGGTTTAATTATCAAGGGTTATTCCAAGTAACATATTCCTTGAAACAACCTTACCTCTCTTCTTAAAATTTAAATAAAACCTCAACCATAAAACCATCCTATTAGTAAATTACGTAAAATCCTAATCCAAACCTAAACCAAAAAAATCTACCCCTAAAACCAATCCCTTAAAAATGTCAAGCGAAGACGAGTTTTTCGACGCAGCAGAAGAACTAGAACCAGATCCAATTCCTAGAAAATCCAAGCGTGAAAGATACTACACCGTAAACGAGGCGCCAGCCGAGTTAAAAGTCGAGATTGATTTTTCCTTAATATCCTCAGTGAAGAGTTTAGACCTTCCAATATCGAGTTCCTACTGGTTGGTGCGTTTTAGTCCAGACGGTGGTTATGTCTCAATAGCCGGTTCTTCCAACATAATCCTTTTATTCCGTCTTGTGCCTGAGAAGTTCCTCGAGTCGCCTCTGTACCTGAACGAGCACACTTACGACATCACCAGTTTAAGTTGGAGTCGAAATCAGACCTTTCTGTCAAGTTCCATCGACCACACTGTAAAAGAATGGAAAATCAGTCCGAATTCAATTAACACCCTGAACTTTCACTGCAGGGTGTCTTTTGTGGCTTACCTCAATCAAGATGCTAACTTCTTTGTTGCGGCTTTTGAGGACTTCGTTATTAGAGTGGTTCATATTCAAAGTAAAGCTATTGTTCATCAGGTTCAACTCTTTGAAAGTATCACTGCTTTAGCTGTCTCTCAAAGTGGAAGGACTGTCGCTGTTGGAATGAATAGAGGAAGAGTTGTTCCTTTTACTGTCAGGAAAGAAGACTTGAAACTTCTTGATCGAAATGTGATCAAAGCGAAAAATGCTAGAGGATTGAAAAAAAGTGGAAAAAAAGTCACTGGATTGTTTTTTTTGAATGATGAAGAAGTTTTAATTACTACTCTTGACTCGAATATTCGACTTTATAGTTTGGTTGATTTTCAAATGAAACAGAAGTACAAAGGAGGTGATTTGAAGGTAAAGGATTATTGTGCTGAAGCTACTTATGACTCAGATTTCGTTATATGTGGAGGGGATTCTGGAAAGTTCTATATTTGGGGGACTGTCATCGAAGGGACGAAGAACAGGAAGTTTGAGACTGTGAAGGTAAACAAGCAGAAAACTCCTGTTTATGTCTTTCTTGCACCGTTGTTCACTTTAAATATATTCAAACAGGGACAGGAGAATAATTCCGGGAACTACGCAGTGTTTTGTTTAGATACAGGAAACACTTTGAATATATATTTAATGTGAAGTAGCTTTTCTTAAGCTTATTGAAGAATGTAACTTATTCCATCCTCAACCCAATCTATTAACTATTCACTCTCGGAGAACTCGCTTTTTCCCCACCTTGAACAGGCTGTAACATGGTAGTTAAAATTTCTTTAGTATACCTGAGCCTTTTCGTCATTTCCTTATTTCCACTTTCCATAGCACTAGCCAAAGGAAATACAGTGATAATTCCCTTCTTATCAATATAAACAACCTGCTTAGTCCCACTACAAAGCATCAATTCAGACTTATCCTGAAAATAAACCTGAACCACTTTATTACTCAATCTGAAAATAATCGCATGAGAGGTAGTCAACCACTTCTTTATATACGGCAAGGGATTAGAAGCTTCATCGACAGGGTCGATGACTGCCAAATGTTTCCGAAAATGCTGTAAAAGAGTCACTTTTTTTTGAAATTCCGGAGGAAAGCCAACTAAAGGATGAGTAGTCATTTCTTCTTCTTGATTCGCTGAAGGTCTTGCCAGGTACTGAAAAGTGTTTCCTGCTTGATCTCCTACGATTTTAGTAGAATCATTGAAAAAGACCCCAGGGCAGCCGTTGGACAACATGTAGCCGAGGCCGTACTTTGAAGAGTAGTCCACCCATTTTTTTACCCAGATGGAAGGACCGTCTTTTGTCTGTGAATAAGCTGAAGTCACTGCCACTTTCTTCGTGTTCGAACCTGAACCTGATGAACCTGCCGAGTCTGACCTTTCTTTACTTCGTCGACTGTCTCGAGGAGTCAAACGACCTGCTTCTTTCTTCTCTTCTTCATTGTGCTGGTGAGAATTCGAACGAGTGCCGGTCTTTGAAAAGTCTTCTCGCCCTCGGGATATTGGACGAGCTTGAGTGTTCGATTTTTCGAATTGACGGAGATAGGAACTTGACGGAGGCACTGCTAAGGTACTTGTCGGAAGGAGTCTTGGAATCGGGTTTTTAGTGAAAAAAGAATGGTTTAACATGTCGTCTATTGTTGGACGTTCTTCTGGGTCAGTAACAAGTATCCTCGAAATGAGATCTTTAGCATCTTCACTAATAGCACAGTTATCAGGAAAAGAATACGAGTTCATCTTAATCCTCTTATAAGTAGCCTTAACATCATTAGTCTCAAAAGGAGGTTTCCCAACAATCATAGTATACATAAGCACTCCAAAACTCCAGACATCAACTTCATAAGAATGCCCAGACCTTCCTTCCAATATCTCCGGAGCAATATAATTAGGAGTTCCACAAATAGTCCTCTTCCTCTCACCATCAAACTCGAGTTTAGCAGCAAGTCCAAAGTCTCCCATCTTAATTTCCATCTTATCACTCAAAAAGATATTCCCAAGCTTAATATCCCTGTGAATGACGCGATGACTATGCATGTACTTCAAAGCAGACAAGACTTGCGACAAATAACATTGAACCTCCAACTCAATCAATCGTTTTCGGCGTCGAACCAAGTCATTTAAAGACTGGTTCGTGCAAAGCTCCAGCATAATGTACACAAAATTGTCGTCTTCGAAGAAGTTCTCGAATCTCACAATGTTCGTGTGATGAAGTGAACGGTGGATTTTTATCTCGCTCATCAACTTTTGACGGGCGCGAGCCTTTGTCAGAGCTGTTTTGTCTAAAAGCTTCCCTGCCGTCACTTGTTTTGTTTCTAGACAGACAAACTCGTAGACTTTAGCGAAACCACCTTTGCCTAGGAAACGACCTTTGGAATATCGTTTTATTGCCACGTCGCCGTTTACTTTTACGATCTTTTCCTCGACTATTTGACCATCTGAGGACATTTTTTAAGGAGGAGATTGGGTGGATGATGATGTTGAGTTTAAATGGTTTCGGTTTTGCGATGATTGTTGGAAAGGCTTTTTTATTTGGGAAAATTTGGATCAGGATGTTTGGGGGTCGTGTGAAGGGTTTTTAGGGAATTTCAATTATGAGAGTTTTTGGAATGGTTTTTAGAATTTAAATTTTAGGGGGTTTTATGGATTGTGGATTGGAAGGGAGGTCTGATGGGTTAGTATTGGTTTGGGAGACTGTTGATTTTTAGGGTTTTTGTTTGGGGGTTTTAGGGAGTTTATGAAGGGTGGCTTTTGGATGTGGATAATGGAAGTGGAGTTGCTTTCTTGGAGATTTTGTTAGTAATGATTGAGAGTAACAGTTTGCAAGCATTATAGGATATAATAATTTTAAGTGAAATCATTATTATAGTTGAATTGTAATAAGCTTTTTTCAAGTAAAATCATTATAAGTTTATATCGGTTCAATATTTTATGGTATTTTTAATTTAATATAGCCCGTTTGTGTATAGTGTATAGCTGATCTAATTTTTTAAGATTTTATGAATATCTCGCAATCTAAAACTATATTATATCAGATTCATTCTCCAAATAATCGTTAGATTTTACATATGTATAAATTTAAATGGCAGTTTGGATATAGGCAGAAATATTCATTCTCAAAATTCGTATTTTATCAACTGGAACTCTATTGTATTGATTTAGCTAAAATTGAAGCCCTGCATAGAAAATTTATGAAATACTATTATCTAGAAAGTTGTTTTGGATAAATATACTATCATGATCTTTGTATCATGAATATAAAGAGATCTTTGTGATCGACATGATAAAGCTTATTCTAATTACTTCTAAGGTTCAATTGTTGAATAACATAGAGTAATTAAACTTAATTAACAAATGATAATTATAAGCAATATACATAGGGTAGCTTCTTTTGAATTAATTAAAGAATTTAAATAAGTATCAGCCTCAAACTATTTTGCAGTTTTTCCACTATTTACTGAAAATATTAGATAATATATCTCTAATACTTAAATGCGTATAAGATTTTCATCACTGTATGACAAGAAATTCATCCATCGAATGCTTTATTTTATATATTTATATCCATTTCAATCTTTAATTTTCTCTAGACTCTTCTGAAAGAAAACCACCTCAACATCCACCTATGAACTTAAATCCAATCAAAACAATCATCACCCCATATAAACCTATCTTATTCATCACAAATACAAACTATTTAACACTCAATCAAATTTTCCAAAAACACACCAATCAAATTTTCACTCTACCGAACAAAACTTCCATTCATCCTTAAAAAAATCCAAAAACCCTCAAAATCTCCAAAACCCTTAAATTCCTCAAACAATTTTCCCAATCTTCCAAATCCATTTTCCAAACCCTAACTCCAAATCACCCCATCACTTCAACCATTCAAAACCCCAAATTCCACCCAGGTCTAAAAAAAGCCCAAATTTTCCATCCAAATAAAACCCCCTTAAAAATCCCTTCCCCTTCTCCGATCTTCCAAGACTTAAAGGTCACCATGAAATGGCTGATAATATAAAGTCAAATGAGCCGGACAAAGAAGCAGCAAAGAGATGAGGACATCCAGCTGTTGCTGGCAGTGAAAGCTCATTTGGGTACTTCCAACACAACAGAAGAAATGAAGCGATACATCTGGTCCAGGAAGTCAGACGGCTCCTTTTTGATTCATCTGGGGAAGACCTGGGAAAAGTTGCAGGTGGCAGCGCGAGCGATCGTGGCAGTCGAGAACCCGAAAGACGTGGTGGTGGTCTCTGCCCGGCCCTACGGCCAACGTGCAATCCTGAAGTTTTCCCAGTACACAGAGACGAACTACTTCGCCAACAGGTGGACTCCCGGAACACTCACCAACCAAAACACTCCAAAGTTCCAAGAGCCCAGACTCGTCATCGTCACTGACCCGAGAACTGACAGCCAGGCACTTATTGAAGCTTCTTATATGAACATCCCAACTATTGCACTTTGTGACACTGACTCTCCTTTGAATTATGTTGATATTGCTATTCCTTGCAATAATAAAGGAAAGAATTCTATCGCTATGATCTTCTGGATGCTTGCCAGAGAAGTACTTTATTTAACTAGGAAAGTGGAAAGAGGACAAAAGTGGGATGTCATGGTTGACTTGTTTATTTGGAGGGATATTGAAGCGGAGGAAAGGGAGGGAAAGGAAGGAAAGGAAGTCAAGAGAGTTCCGAGAGGGAAGAAACAGGATGTTGAGGAACAGAACTGGGATAATCAACCTGATGAACCACAGGGAACTGCTGAGGTTAAAGCTCCTGAAGGAGATGATACCTGGGCTAAGAATGACGATTGGGAATAACTAGATAAGGTTAGAATCGATAGGTAGGATTTTTTGGAAGAGATTGAAATGAATTGAAGTTTAAGTATTTAAGGATTTATTGATTAATTTTAGAATTGGGAATTTTTTAGTGATTTTCAGGGTTTGATTTGGGTGTATTAGAGAAAATGGAATAATTTGATTGAGAAAGATTTTTGAATTGCTTTAGTTACTTTGGAAAAATGTATTTGTTTCATGTTGGAAAATAGAATAAATGTTTTTTAGATATTTTCTTGGGAATATCTTGGAATGTTATTTTTCAAATTTGTGGTATTAGGTTTGAAGGGATAATAGAGTTTATCTTGTGATTGAATGATTAAGGTTGTTTTAATCACTTGGAATAGGGTTTGGAAAATTCTAGTGTTATGATAGTAAATCTAGACGAGTTATAACCACAAAGAAACAGCTTTTTAACAATGCAAAAGTTGATTGAAGGAATGATATCTTCACTGCTTTAAGTATTCGATGTGAATACAGTACTTTCTGTAGTTTTTCTAGAGTCTTTTAAAATGCACTCAGTTTTATATGGGCTCTGAGTTAGATAGAAAAATCAACTTTGCTTCACATGTAAATGATTTTGATAAAATAATCAATAAAATCATCTAATTCTCAAGATAAAAAAGTTTATTTTATTAAGCTATATGAAAATCCTGAGATTCCTTGACGAAATTAAAAAAATGCAAAATTTTAGATTTTTAGTATTTTTTTAGGTTTTTACTGTAATATATTAATTCAATCTAAGTGACTGTGGATTATACCTTTTTGCGTTAAGTACTTAGATAAAATAAGAACAAGCAAAGAACTCATCAAGGAAATCACGATATTCCCATGCAACTGAAAAGCGAATCGAAAAATTATAATTGTTCATAATGATATAAGGGTTTGTAGTTGATTCAGGATTTACTAGATCACTAATAATTCCATAATTTGAATATTAATAATCTTCGATACGATTCTGATGAAATTAGTTAAGAATTTTTTAAAGTACTATATATTTTGGAAAAGCATTTAATCCTACTGAAGAACTTTATTTGAAACTTAATTAATTCTCAATTACACTATCAACAAACCACTTAAATAGATGATATATTTAAAAGCAGGGCCAGTGTTTTTTAGATTATTTTCGTTTATTTTTGAAAATTTTGATTTTCGATCAGGTCAACTATTGAATAATGGCTTTGTAGTAAGTCCCATATCAACTAATACTTTAATATATACAGTATAATATCTGAATTTATTGTATATTATTATATTGAACTAACAAACAATGAAATTTTTGAAGTTTTATTTAGTATATCCAGTTTCCTCTATTAATCATTTAATATATTCTGGGGATATAATATTAATGTTGAAATCTTGAATTCATTTTATGAGCTTGAGTATATTAAAAATTTTATTTGATCACGACCCTTCTTAAATATTTTCACAAGTTGAGTGCTGATAATTTTTGAAAAAACATCAATTTGGAGTGCATAACCTTATTTATAGAGTACATTTTCTAGTATTAAATTAAATAAATACATAACTTATAGTTTCAACTTATTTAATACAATCTTTTCTTTAAAACCTGATTTTAGTCAAAAATTTCAAAATATATTTTTAAAAAAAGTACTTAGCACTTCTATCTCTACTAAGGAAAGTATTTTCTTTCATTATCTGAAAGAGTTGGCTAGATTCTAAATTTTCATAACTATTTCTATCTTCATTGTTTTAAGATTATTTCACCAATCTAATTTCAAATGATTTACGATTGAAATATAGCTTAAAATGTCAAACTTTCTTCTAGTTATTTAATATTTTATTCTATAGTTCAAATAGACGAATAAATTCAACCCATATGTAAATTTATCAACTTGTATATTTAATCAATATTTCAAGAATTATTCACGAATACTACCTTTTAAAGCATTTCAAAAATCCTTTAATTTTTTAATAAACAAAACTTATTCAACAACAATAATTTTAATTTCCTAAACAATTCAATCAGCATCCTTAGCTTTTTTAAATCTAGATACCTGTGAATTTCTTGACCTTCCATATTTATAAAGTTTATAGTTAAGGTAAAGTATAAATGCAAATTCAAACTAGAATCGCCTTACCTAATCAATTAATCAAAGCCGATACTATAAGATTTTCTTATTCCCCTGCACCTTCCTATATCTAATTAAAAAATTTAATACTTGATAATCGACCCTGTGTTATTCATCATATTTCTGTAAATCGCTATTCATAGAGCGCATTAACTTTAACCTAACTACTCTTAAAAACAACCTTATCTCATCTTAACTAATACCTGCGAAACCTTCGCACATCTCTTTTCCTGTGAAAGTTTATCAAATTTTTGGTGAATTTCTGAATGTCACTGAGAAATATGAAGTCTTGTAATATGCATGATAATTCTAGCCCTTCTCAAGGCAATTAAACCAGAGATGTAAGACTGGAGCTCTCTACATATATAGCAAATTGAAAAGAAAGCAAAAAAGAGCTGCAAGAGTTTTCATAATTCTTAAGAAAAAAGTTGCATTTACAAATTAAAGAAAAGCCCTATGAGGATGAAAATTGTTAAAATTAACTAAAAAAACCTAAAATTTCTTCTTATTTTCTGAGATGTGATTTGAATTTTCACTCTCTCTCTTACCATATTTCAATATATTCTAACTCGCACTAATAAAATAATCATCCATATTACTCTAAAATATTTCACAAAAATTCTCAAAAAATCCTCGAAATAAGAACTGCTGAGGTCTCCGAAAAATTCTTCTGACTTTCTAATTTCTCATCCAAAATACTTCAAATTTGTCGATTTTCTGGGCGAAAATGATCCCAGACCTTCCAATTTTTTTACTTTTTTCGAAATATTTCGCACTCGATTTGACTAGAAACTAGAAGAATCTAAAGGTTAAGATTAAATATGCAAAATTCGACATGGATTATTAACTAGGATTAAAATTAGGAAGTCTTGAACCGATTTGAGAGTTGAGAATCGGGTTTAAAGCACAGTCTTCAATGGTATAAGGCCCTGAGGGCACTTTTACCTTACTTTTGCATTCAGATCCAAGTGCTTTGATTACAAGTTCAATGAAAGTTCGAAAGTTGTCGAACTCAAAAACCACTTTAATAGTGGGCGGCTTGTGAATTGCTTTGTGATTGGATAATTGGCTTGCGTGCTTATAAGCCGCAGAGCATCCAGAAAAATTACACTGAAAGGGTCGCTCTCCTGTGTGAATGTTCATGTGATGCTTCAAATTTTGCTTTGAAGATAACTCCTTCGAGCAGATATTGCAAGTTGAAGGTTGTTTTTTATTGCCTAGAGTATCCATTTATATATTTGACTTAAATTTAGTTCGAACCATTTATTTAATATCAATTCAAATTTGATTTTTCTTTGACGTTTTCTTTAGAAAATTGAATAATTTTGATAAAAAAGTGGTTTTTTGTTGTTTTTATCGCCTTTTTTCAGGACTTCATGAATGATTTTTTCATTTTTATTAAGAGAATTATTGAGATAGGTTAAACCCAATTTCCAATTAAATAGAAACATTTTTGATAATTTGATTTAATATCTAGACCATTTCGCCATTTAACTTTTATACATTTACTAAAAAATATTCTATTTTTTTACATTTTTCTTGATTTTAGTTCTCAACTTTATTTAGTTCTTAATTATTCCTTGAAAAATTTCCAGATGCTATATAAAGTCCTCTTCACCTCTAAAACTTCGAAATAATTAAAATATCAAATCCAAGTCTTCCAAACCTCCATTGACCCAGAAACCCTTGCACCTGTAATAATGAAAAACAAGAAAAGCCGAGCAGACCCTGAAAGATTCTTCCCCAAAGGCGAGAGCAGCATCGAGGGTTGTTTAAAGAAAATGTCTTACCTCCGTTCAAACACAGAAATCCAAGTCTCAGTGCCTTTAAAGTCTCAAATATTTTCATTGATCGAGAGAAGTCCAGAAGGGCTGACAGTGCAAGAGATATCATCAAAACTCGCCTTAAACACGAAGACCTGCGCGAAAGTCCTCGACGAGATGATCTTCAAGCACAACGAGTTAAAAGCGACAGCTCACAGGTACGGTCGAGTCTTCGTTCACAAGTACCACGTGATTCAAAACAACCCAGTCACTGACCCAATCGCCCAGCCTGACCTTTTCGCTGATCTTCCTGAGCAGATCTTGCATGAACTGCGAGAAGTCGAGTTAACTACTGGCGAGACTATAAAAAACGCGATTTCTCAGAGTTTAAAGGAAGAAAAAAAACACTCAAGGCAGAGGATCACTGATCAAAGCTACCTCAGGGCTTTGTTCGTTGTGGCCAGGGTGAGAAAGTTGAAGGTTGTTAGTGTTTATGATGTGAAGGAAATGATTAGAAATGAACTTGAACCTAATGCGAAATGGTGTCTTGATAAAAAAACAGTGCTTAGGATTATTTGGAAACTTAGGAATTGTGGACTTGTTAAAGAACTTTGCTTTCGAATTCGTTTAAGGAAAGATGATGACCATGAGGTTCAGTTTTTAGGAAGTCATTATGATTGTATTGTGGAAGATAAGAGGTTGAATAGGAGTAACACTGTTATCTATAAATTACTTGCAGCTGTCACTGAACTCGCACATAATGACCCTTTAGTCTTGGAATGCCCAGCAATTAAAAACCCTACGAATAGAAAGCCTTTTCCTACATCTTCCTCTTTGACAAAACCAGTGATTAACATAAAAAGCAAACTAATTCGAGAAATCGCTTTAGTCCAAAACTCTGCTTATAAAAAAGCAAAAAGTCTTGGAAACGTCGAAGATGTTGTTGAAGGAATTTCTGTCATGCAGAACATTATTCAAGATATTAAAGTTGAATTAAAAGAAGAAGGATCTCCGAAGATCTTAGCTCGTTCTTATAGTCTTGCGATTTTTGTCAAGTCACTTTACAAGCTTCTGGAAATTCGAGTTTTTGACAGGTACAACTTTTTTTTCAGTACTTTCAGAATGCCACTTTGTTATACCGCCTTGAAAGAGTTCCTCAACCGCCCAGGGAAAATCATTGAAGAAAAGTACAAACTTGCTTATTCTTCTCTGACCCTCGAAAAAAAGCCAGTCGTTCAGCCTCCAAGAGAAACTTCTCTGAAGCCTTTTCCGAGTATAACCCTTCCTAAGAAGCGAAAGCACACATTAGAAGAAATGACAGTTCAAATCCAAAAGTTATTCCTGACACTTGAGAAAAAACCAGAAATCATTTCAGATGACTCACTTCGTAAAATTGGAAAAGGAGTCGATACTGACCCAGTGCATATGTTTGACTATCTTTCAGACCTGGGCTACGCGAATAAGCGAGGAAGTTATTGGGAAGTATCATTTTTAATATAATAACTATGAAATAAAAATGGGTTCTTGTTCGTTTTCTGTTCGAAAATCGCGACTTTTTATTAGTTTAACTGAATCCTCTGCTTTTTTTTTAAACTACAAAGAAAATTTGATATGCAGGTTCGCCGTTGACAGCATTTCAACAGTAATTCGATTAGGTCCTTCAGCGAAAATCCCGAAACACTGCGCTTATACCTTCCACTCTCCTTTTCTTTACATCCTAGGAGGCTGCGACGATGAAAACATCCTTAAAAACGAAGTTTTTAAGGTAAACATCGAAGAATTCTCCCTTGAATACCTATCCACCCTGCCGATTAACAGTAAACATGGAGACCTTTACATACAAAACGATTTTTTATATTTAATCGGCGCGGTGCATCTTCAGAACTACTCAGCAATGCCCACTCCTTTCATGCGACTTTCAACAGGTTCGAACTGGGAAGTTCTTGGCGAAAACACGAAAACCAGCAGAAACTTCAGCGTTTCTAATCATTTGTTGAGACCTGGCTCCTGCCGTCATGGGTCGAGTCTTTATCTCATCGGCGGCGAAATCATCAAAGGGAAGGCAGAGAAGGTGTTTAATACAAATGTTTATTGTTTAGATCTCAATACTCTTGTCATCAATCTTCTTGACTTTGAAGGTCCAAGTCTCTGTTCTCCGAAATGTATTTATTTAACTTCTGGACTTCTTGTGTTTGGAGGTTTTGGTGAAAATGGGTTTAATAGAGAAATGTTCATTCTTGGAAGTAAAAAGTTGAAAATTAATGAAAATAGTTTGAAAGTTTCTGGAAATAAAGCGATTCATAAGATTAATAACCATTTTTACCTGTTTGGAACGAAAAGATTGAAGAAATTGTCAGAAGAGAAATTGACTTGGAAGGTTGAAGAATTGGGATTTGAAGAGCATGTGATGAGACTTGATATTAAAACTTGTTTAAATCAGAAAAAACAACCTGAATCGACTAGAAGAGTCAGCATTTTCCCGATGTTCTCTGATGAGGATAAGTCAAACCTGGGAAGTCTTAGGCAAGACTCACGAAAACACAGCCCTAGCAACTTTTTTAATTCTCAAGCTGATTTTGACTACAGCCAAACAATTCAAAAGTTATCATTGAAAGAGCTTTCAGACATCAACTCGATAATGGAGATGTCTGAGTTTAAATAATGTATTAATCAGTATTCACAGGATAATGAAGATATCTAAATTAAAAGATATTAAATCTGGTCCAAGCTGGTCATAATCGATTCAGACTCTTCAATTTTATCCAATTTTCTCATATTTTCCAAGAACTTCACCTCATCGTCGAGCCACTGCATTTCTTTTTTAATCATGCGAAACTTCTGGTAAACCGAATCCATCAGCGACCTTTGAACAGTGTTATTCGGTCTTGGCTTAACTTTCGAGTAAGCCCTTGAATTGCTTCCTGAACGTAAAGGCCGTGTATCTGACGGGGTCCTTTTCGGGTTGCTTTTGCATCTGGCTTTGGAAGAACTGTTGATTCTCACATCCAGGTAGATTTTTTGTCTTGTTTGGAAAAGCGGGTTTATTTTAGGCTTTGATTTGAGAGGCTTCTTGCCTGATGTGCTTGATAAAAGCAAAGAACCTGCATTGGTCGATGGAAGAGGAACTTCTTGAAGTACCGTCATTGAGGAAAAGGCGCTTTTTATGCCTAACTGCCTTTGATCCCCCATGCAAAGGACTTTCACTATTGTTTTAGGGTATTTTTCAGGGTTTGAATAGTATGGAAAATCGCTTAAATCGCTCAGGCTTGAATCGATGTTTGGGAAGACGAAGATTGGGTTGCTTGATGCCTCGATTGACTGAGTTATTGTTTTGAATAAACTCATTTCTTTTGTCCGGTCAGAGAAACAGTAAAGCTTTTCACCGATTTTTACGCAGAGTTTGTACTGAGTTGAAGTTGGTTTGAAACTGCTCATTCTTTATATATCTTGAATTTATTGTGATTCTTGGAATTGATTATGATGGTTTTAGGTGAAGTTAATGATGGAAATAAAGAAATCGGAGATAGTTGAGCTGGTTTTCGAGTTTGGAAGTTGAATTGATTAGAGTAAGGAGGAAAGGTGAAATGGTTAAATTTCTTATTCGATTCATTGATTCACATTGAAAAAAACGTTAATTAACTAGCTTGGAATTGTATGAGTATCATATAATAACCTTTAAGACACTCTCTAACATTTTATCAGCCAGTTTAAATTTACTCAATAGTGATTCACAGTCCTCGTCAAAATTAAATATTTCTTAAGGATTGAACCCGAAAATTCTTCAGTCAACAAATCTTCAGAAATTTTTCCTGTCTTCCCTCCATCAAATTCCATCTTCCGAATTCAAATCTGTTCCAAGCTCCTCCCTAATCGTTAAACCTTTCAATTTTCTCCACTTTAAGCATATTCTCGAAAAACCCTCGTCGCCGCTCCAATGATTCCTGGACCAAGGCAGTAAGTCCATCAAAAAATCTTCCAAATTACAATCTCAAGCTTTTCGAAGCCGCTTGAAAGCTTTTTTACTGATTTCGTCCTTTTCGAATCTTCTTTACTTGAAAGTCTTTAAATTTCTTGAAGTTACTTAAAAAAACCTCGGATCCCAGGCGATCTTCACGTCCAAATCTTGGAAATTCTGGAATTTTTATGTTAAATGTTCCTATTTTCTAAACTAGTAAAACCAGGCTGTTTCAAGTCTGAGTTAAAGAACTGAGGGTCGATCAGCTTTGAAAAATTAAATTCTAAAGTTTTTTAGGCAAAATTAAAAGGATGGTAGGGAACTCGCCATATATGGAACTAACCCAAGGAGAGCTTGAGAAAATAAACGCTTTACTTCCAAGCAGGTATCGTCTGGAAATAAAACAGAATAGTGATTCTGTTATCACAAGACTTAAAGATAAGCGGCCCGAAGGTCGCAAAGTACCACAAGAGCCCTCTTTCTCGGTTCAAGCGCCAGAAAAGCGACCAACCCGGGAAAGGAAAACAGTGGCTTATGATGAGATTGACTCAGGATTCCGTTCAAGTGAAGGGTACAAAAAGTTATTCCGAATCCTCCAGACCTTAAAAAAGCACCCAATGTCGGAAACTTTTCTGAACCCCGTCAGTCAAACCGAATATCCTGACTACTACCGTAAAATTGAGCACCCGATGGACTTAAACAAAGTAGAATCAAAGCTCCGAGGAGGTATCTACGAATCCGGTTACGATTTCGCAATGGACGTGCGTTTAGTCTGGGTAAATTCCTTTCTGTACAACCACAAAAACTCTGAACTTTTTTCTCAGACAGTCGAATTATGCGCTTATTTCGAATCTTTGATCAAGGGTTGCGAATTTTTCACTCTCATTGATAAAAAGAACCAAGTCGTCGACTTATACAAAAAAATCGACAAGTTGTCGAAAGGGTTCAAAGATATGCAGAATAAAGGAAGTTCTCGCCCTCAAGTCAAAGCAGAAAAGCCGATGTCCTTGTTGGAAAAAAAGAGCTTGTGTCAAAGTATCAAGAACTTGGAGGCTAAACATTTGAAAGGTGTTCTGGAAATCGTCAAAGAGTGCATGGACATCAAAGGTGAGGAACTTGAATTCGATATCGATAAATTACCTCCAAGGGTCTGTCGAGAGCTGGACTTGTATGTCAAGAACTGTCTTGCAGGTAAGAAAAAAGCTCCTGAAGTGAAAGTAGCAGAAGCTAGTTCTAGTAAATTGAAAGAACTCGATTCTCAGCTGGAACAACTGGTCATGATGACTCGCGAACCCCAGTCGACTGTCGAGCCTCATGCTTCTCCCAGTGAGAGTAGTTCTAGTGATTCAGAAGTATCAGAAATGGACAGCATCGCGAAAGAGTGGGGCCATTACCAAAGCATCGAAGAAGCGTCAGACCATTCTAATGGATTTGGGAGTATGATGGACTTTGATAAAATTTACTAATTAAAGTTCTACTTTATATTCATATGTCCAACTGGGAAACATTAGAAGAGCTTCTGAAAAAACCTCTGCCATCTCCCAACATTAGAGACCCTTTTTACCACACTCAGCAGTTCCCCAAATTCATGAAGCGAAAAACAGTCCTCGACCAAAATTACGACCCGAAACTCGAGCATCTAAAGAAAACAACAAAAGACTTCGTTGAAAGCAACTTTAACAGTTACCAAAGGAAAAGACTTAAAAGTGATGCAGAGACCTTTTCCAGTCGACTCAGTGACTACGACGAAGCAGTTAACAACCAAAGAGTCTTTACCAGCAGTTCTCCGAAAAACGATTCAGGAAATGGCGAATTCAAATATTCCATCTGTCCTCGGCCTGAAATTCGAAGTGTTTCAAATTCCAGGAAGAAACAAAAGGAAAAAAGGGAAAATTCTAACAAACTTTCAAAGAACTTCATCAAAAACGACTTGAATCTGATGAAAGGAAATATAAAAGTTCTCATTGTTAAAAATTCAAAGAAAAAATGTCAGGACTGTGGACTTGACAAGTGTGCATGTCAAGGGAATAACGATGAGTTGATTTCGAGAGTTTTTAGAAATTTGAATAAAGGAAAAGTTCTTCTTGAGCAGATTCGTCTTCGCAAAAAAAAGACCCTTGCGAAGGTTAGAGGTGGGGTGAGGAAGATTCAGTTTGATACAGGAATGATAAGGTTTTACTTTTCAGGAGAGTCTAAGGCTGAAGGGTTGCCAGAGATCAACAGTCGAGTTGAAAGAAGCAGGAGAAATTCTAATTAAGTTCTGATTTTTGTTATGGATTTTAGATTATTAGTTTATTTGGGTTGATTCTCGGTAGTCTCCACTTATTGGAGGCTCTGGCTCTCTGATTTCATCTCTTAGGGTTTTGAACTTTCCTTCTTTTGATGGCTTTTTTTGCACTTTTTTATTTAGTTCGAAGTAACTTCGGTCTGAAGTCATCTTCTGCTCTGGCATCTTGCCTTTTGGAGGCTTCATCAATACTGGAGTTTTCGGTCTTTTCTCTGGAATTTTCATGTCTTTGATCTTGGGTTTTTTGTCGGGTTTTAAGATAACGTCGGTTTTTTTTCGGTCTGATATGCATTGAATATCTGGAGTTTTCGTTTTTCTCTCAGATTTAAAATTTTCCAGTTTAGGTTGTTTGGAAGATTTTTCATGTCTGTAACTGGTTTCAGGAGTTTTTTTTGATTTTGGAAGACTTCTTCGATTTTCAAAAACAGAAGCTTTCGTTTTTTTAATGGTTAAATCTGGGTAATGCCTATCAAAAGACTCTTTGATATCTAAAAACAAAGGAGACTCAATCGGTAAGAACGCATTTCCAATAACCAAAGCTCTTTCATGCCATTCTTTCCCTTGTTCAACCAAATCACTGCCACTCAAAGCCCTCTGATTAGAAGCGATCATATAACAAGCAGCACACAAAAGACAGATTTTCTCAAGCATAAAGTCCTTCGAAACCTCCGCCACAAAAGTATGAAAATTTTTTATTTCAAAGAACTTCAAAGGCTTAACCCTCAGAAGATCATTCAAACTATAAGAAAAAATCCAGTCAGTGAAATGAATAACTCCTAAAGAAGTCCTTCTAACAATTTTCAACCGATCCAAAAGAATCGCCTTGTTTTTCCCCTGCAAAAACTTCAAACAAGCCTCAAGAGCCCGACAGTTTTCCTTTTGATTCTCATTCAACGACTCAGAACTAGAAGCCAGGTCCAAACAAATCTGAAAAGACTGAAGAATATACTCAAAAGCCTTCTGAGCAGCAGATAAAGACGATGAAGCTTTTCCAAAAAATGAATTAATTGCTCCTTTTTGGATCTCAAGCATTGAAATATATCGCAAATTACGGATTTTCATTATTTCCTGTGGAGAGTCAAGTGACTTTGCGAGAATAATTGTTTTCTCCAAATAATCCTCGCATTTTTCCAAGTTTTCAGTCATCTGATGACATAAGGCCAAGTTGTGAAAAACCAGCAGGTAAAGGTCAATGTCGAGTTCTTGTCGAATGTTTAGAAGGTCTTCACAGAACTTCAAAGTCGCAGCAGCTTCCTTTATTTCATTCGCTTCTATCAAATCAACAGCTTTTTCGATCTGTTCAAGAATTTTTTTATTTTTTTGAACTTCCATGATTGAATTATTAATTTAAAGACTTTCAGCGAATTTCTCTTTCGATTCTTTAAATTTTCCAATTTGATTTAAACAACATTTTAAAACCTGAAGTCAATCATTTTCTATCATCAAATAATTGTTAACTAATGGATTGGGAACTACTCAAGACTGAAGTCGAAGAAGTCGTCGGCCGTCGTTTGGACCTTCTCCAGTCGAGCCTTGAAAATCAACGTTGTCGACTTGTTGATTCCATTTCGAAAGTCCAGTCATTCGCTGAGTTGCTGAAGCATAAGATGCCGAACGGCGTTGAAAAAGTGATTCAAGAAGAACCAGTGCTTTCCAGGGCACAAACTGCCAGAACGAACCTTAAAACTGAGTTTGCTAAAACCCAGCCAATCGATATCAAGAAAATCGGAAAAGAACTCCTTAGAAGAGTCGATGAGGAAAAGAAAAAGGAAGACGCCAAAACAAAAACTGATGAAAAAAAAAATCAGGCTGAAGAAGCTAAGAAGAAAAAACTTGAAGAAGCTAAAAAGAAAAAGGAAGAAGAAGAAAATAAGAAAAAAGAAGCCTTGGCGAAGAAGAAGGAAGAAGAAGAGAAAAAAAAAGAAGAAGCTAAAAGAAAAACTGAAGAAATGAAAGAAAAAAAGAAACTGGAAGAAATTGAAAAAAAAGCGAAACAAGAAGAAATCAAAAAAAAACTGGAAGAGGAAAAAGAAAAGAAAAAAAATGAGGAAATTGAGAAAAAAAACAAGGCTGATGAAGCGAAGAAAAAAATTGAAGAAGCCAAAAAGAAAGCTGAAGAGGAAAAAGAAAGAAAAAAACAAGAAGAAGCAGAAAAAAAAATCAAGGCTGAAGAGGAAAAAAAGCAGAAACTCGCTGAACAGAAAAAAATCGAATCTGAAAAAAAACTTAAAATTGAAGAAGAAAAAAAGAAAAAACTCGAAGAGGAAAAAAAAAAGAAACCCGAAGAAGAAAAAAAGAAAAAACTCGAAGAATCAAAGAAAAAGTCTTCAGAAGATAAAAAACTTTCAGAAGACTCAAAATCAAGAGACTCCAAAAAAATTTCTCAAGACTCTTCAAAAAAGGACTCAAGTAACATTTCCACCCCGAAAGAAGAAATTTCAAGCTACGTTGAAAACTCAACTGAACAAAAAGCCGAAGTCGCCCCTTCAGACTCTTCAAGGTCAGAGACGTCAAAGTCAGAGTCTTCAAAGCCAGACACTTGTAAAGAAAACTCATCAGTTTCAAGTGCGACGAAGCCTGACTCTTCAGGTCAGTCAGAAGAGGCGAAACTTTTGATGTCTTCTCATCTTTCTCTTGAAGAGATTCAAATTCAGATACAAAAAATGAAGAATAGTTATCCTGAAGAAGACTTGATCACTGAAAAAAGCTTTGAATTGTCAGTTGGAGCTAAAAGCGCACTTAGTCTTTTGACAACTATGGATGATGATAAGTTTTATTTGGATAGGGTTCCTAGAGAAGAGGTTATTTGGACTTTTAGACTCTTTTTTATCTTGATTGATAAGGAATTACCTCCGGCTGATGAAGAGGCTTGGAAAGTTTGTCAGGAGTTCTTGGCTGATGCGAGAAATAAGGAAAAAAATAGGAAAACTATTGATAAGTTTATTATTGAGGTCATCAATAAGTTCAACTTTTCAGATGAAAATATTGATAAGATTGAGGAAATTGTTTTTGGGAAGGATAACTTGTTGCAGCCTCAGTTTTATACGGACTTCTGTGCATTGACTGGACTGCTTATGTTCGGAGTAAGAGAAGCTGCAATCTACGGAGGAGCGATCAAGGGTAAAGTTCCAATTTGGCGTCAATACAAGCGTCTAATTCACAAGCAACAGCAACTTGAAAATAAGCTGCTAAGCTAGTAGGTATTAAGTTTAAAAATAATTAAAAGTCTCAAAAATTCCACTTTTCCAAAAACTTAATAACATTCATAATTCCAATGAGTGACGACGAGCCACCTCCTTTAGAAGACATGTCAGAATACCTCCAATCCCGAGGTTTTCAACAAGTTCCTGAGTCGCGTCCACTTCCAGCAGTTCCATCAAATCCAGTCCCAAGCACATCAAATCCAGTCCCAAGCACATCAAGCAAGTCATCATTCGCCCCATCTCTAAAAAAAGGTTTTTTCAACCAGTCCTCAAAGTCGAAGGCCCCTTCAACAGTTCAAAAAAAGTCTGAAATAATCGAGATAAAAAAACCATCAAAACCAGCAGAAAACCCTTTAGTGTTAAAAGATGTTCAACAAGCAATGAACTACACGACTCAAAACACTTCAGAGTGGATGACTCCTGAACTACTGCAAAGACTTGCTGAGCATCCTTTCCTTGCACAGGGCTTGTCAAACATGCGAATAATGTCAGCAGTGACAGAGCTTCAGAAGGACCCAAGCCTTGCAAGTACGAAATACAAACATGATCAAGAAGTGCAAGTCTTTTTCACTGAGTTCTCGAAGATCATGGCTGATCACTTCGGAAGACTCGCTGAAACCAAGCAAAAGACCTTTGAAGACGACCCTGAAGTGAAAAGCATTCTGCAAGATGAGCAGGTGGTCAAACTTTTGAAAGCTATGCAAAAAGGAAAACCGGTTGATTTCCATGCGTAAGGAATAGACAGGATCGCTGCTAGGGACCAGGTTTTAGCGAGAAAAATGAAGACTTTGATTGATAAAGGAGTCATCAAGATTTCAGCTTAGGTAATAGGTGTTTATTAGAACTTTATTTTAAATGGAAAAAAACTGATTTTACTGGACACGGTATTTCAATAAAAAATAGTAAAACTACCAAATAAAAATGATGATTAATTCAAATTTAAACAAGAAAGAAAACTTCACTTGTAAATTACTTCCAAGCCCTCTTGGAGCAGACTTCAAATTCGAGGTTTCAATGTTTTTTAAGAACCTCTACAAGGAATTTCCTTCTTTTCCAGATAAATCCAACTTTTGTGAAACTGGGCAAAAACTGAGACTTTTTCCAGAAATAGAAAAATCTGATGAGGAGTCTGAAGATGAAATGAAAGTCAAGGATTTCATTCGATCTAGCTTGATTAAAGTTGAGCCTGACTTTAAAATAGTGATTGATAAGTTTGATCAAGAAATCTTCAAAGGAAAGTACTTTAATTTGAAGGTTGTGCTTCAGCCTTTGAATGAAAAATGTTTTCCTGTTAATCAGAGTCTTGATGTGGAAGTCTTGATGCTTACTAATGAAAATGTGCTGATTACCAAAAATATGAGGGGACAGGATATTGTCAGGGGAAGCTATTTGGGAAGTTTGAAGTTCAATGTGCAGGAAAATAGACATTCTACTGTTTTGAAGATTCAGGTCACTGAGGTTTCTTCGCATTTCATTGGTAAGACTGTCAGTCTTAAGGTCAAAGTCAGGAAAAATGAGTTTTTGGCTAACTCTGGGTTCCATGTTCAGTCTGCACTGCTTAAAAATCTTTCAATCAAGGCGAAAAAGTCAAAATTTAACTAGATTGTAATGTGAATAAGTATTCAATACTAGTTATCTTAATGTCTTAATAAAATAATTCCTGATTAAAGAGTTTTAATGATAGAATAAATTAATCATTTAATGAAATTCTGAAAAGTTTAGATTGATTGAAAGGAAAGTTTTTCACAGTTTTTTTGGTTCTTGAAGGCCTTTTTTTATTCGAAATCCTTAAGAATATTGATTTTATGATAGTTATGAATAATATTCTCTATTTTATTGCATCTGCAAGGATAGTTTAGTTTTAAGTTTAAATATAGAAAAATGTATAACTAATACACTCTGATTTAATTTATAATCCATGATTTAGTGAAGTTTGATTTTTATGATTTTATATGAAAATATATATTATCATTGAACTAGTGATTTCGAACTTATATGAAAATTGAAATAATATAAAGATACTCCAACCTGTTTTTATGAATAGACAGACAAATAAACAATTTTTCAGAAAGATCAAAGATAATCATTTTTTTCAATATAAAATTCAATGCTGTTGTTTGATTAGGAGTAAAAATTGAATCACTAAAGTTATTTATTTCAGGGTGTATGAAGAAAAAAAAAGAGTTTATATTTCACCAAATTTCATATAATCTAAATGCTAATTTTAATAAAAACTCTTTTCTTATAAAAAATCAATTTAATTTTTCCAAGAGATCTCAGTTCAAGTGAAAATCATTATCCCTTGACCAAAAGTTCTCAAAATGTACAGATATATCTAATAAAATTCATCAATTCAACCATCTTTCACCCAAACTCAATTAAACCCTTTCTCCAAACTCCTTTTAAATCACCAAAACCTATTCAATTCCTCTAAAAATAAAATAATCCAACCAAAAATCTCTAAACCAAACCACCTTCCAAGACTATTCACTCACATATTAAAACAATCCATATCGGTTATAAATGGCGTCAAGTAGTTCAGAAAACTCCTTCAAAAAAAAGCCAACAAAAAAAGACCTAAACTCAAGCGGAGCAGGTAAAGACCTCCTCAACGAAGTCCTAAACCCATCCGATTCCCCAAGACCCAAGAAGCTTCCCCCATCTCCAAAGAAGCCGATAAGAAAAAAGTCAGGTTCCAGCGACTCAAGCCCCAAAAGTCGTTCCTCAAGTCAAGAAGAGTCAAAAAAAGTTCCAAGTCCAAAGCGCGCAGTTCGAAGTCGTTCATCCTCATCAGAAGCAAACAAAAAAGCTTTAGTCCCAGTTCCAGTTCCAGAGCCAGACTCAAAGACCTTCATGACACAAAAGAAAGAAGAAGAAAAGCAAGAAGCGCCCTGGGTGTTAAACGACCTTCTTTTTCCAGGAGGAAAAATAGCAAAACTATGCAGAGTGACAAACGTGAAAAGCAAAGACATAAAAGTAAGCGACATCTTAAAAAGAAGTGGAATTGCTGAGAACAACCCAGTCATCCTTCTTTCCGGCGCGGAAGGCGACAAACGAGCAGGTCTTCTAGTGGGAATCGCAAGAGCCGCCTACAGCACCGACGCTGTCATTGTTGACAACGGGTTGAAAAGCGGGATCGAAACAGCCTGTTACCGTAAAAAGGTCAAACTCGTAGGTGTCTGTCCAGAAGAAGCAATAGTCTACCCGACTAAAAGTTCAACAGGCGATCGTCTCGGGGAGCTAGCAGCTGGTCACTCACATCTAATCGTCCTTGGCGCAAAAGGTGACAACATGCGGTGGGACAACGTCGTTCCTTTTAAAATGGAACTTTGTGAAAGGATCAGAAAAGGCAGGGGCGGCCCTGGCAGCTTCAACTGTCGAGGACTTTGTGTTCTTGTCGGAGACTCCACTGCTTGCAGCTGGGAAGTCGAAAAAGCTTTAAAAGCAGGGTGGCCTGTCCTTGTCTTAGAAGCCAGTCCTCTCGGCAGAGACGTCGCCGCTTTCATCAAAGGCTCCGCCAGCAACGTCCCCAAGACCCTTCAAGAACCTCTAAGAAAAGGAAAAGTTTTCATATTCCCTGAAAGCGGGACTGCTGAGCACCTAGCTTCTGCTGTTCACCTGCATCTAGCGATAAGCTTTTAATAATTAGAAGATTCTAACAATTATCTAATTAAAGCTTCTGACAACACCCGACGTTGCTCTGGACTTTTTGAGTAACAAGTTTATTTCCTTTCTGCTGAGCCACGTTCTTCTTGCCTATCAATTCCCGAGCCATGATTTCAAAGGCAAGAGCGACTTGATTGCCATTAAGTGCGCTTGTTTCTATATAGTGAATGTTTCTCGCTTCTGCAAATTTTTTGCCGGAGTCTTCGTCGACTTGGATGATGTCGCTGTCTGACTTGTTGCCCACGACGACTCTTGAAGAGGTTTCTGAGTATTTGTTGATTTCGTCAAGCCAGTCCGGGATGTGATCGAAAGTGTCCCGGCTTGTTTTATCGAAGACAAGCATGACGCCGTCGGCGCCGCGGTAGTAAGCGCTTGTTATTGTTCGGAACCTTTCTTGACCTGCTGTGTCCCAGATCTGCAGTTTTACGATTTTTCCGTCGACTGTCAATGTTTTGAATCGGAAGTCAACTCCGATCGTGCTGATGTAAGTTTCTGAAAAAGTGTCGTCTGCGAATCTTAGAAGCAGGCAGGACTTACCAACACCTGAATCGCCCACTAGGACCATCTTGAATAGGTAATCACTATGTGGAGAGTACTAGTCTCTTCTTGACATCATGAGTATTATGGATGTTCATCGTGATAGATTAGTTATTAGGCTAGTACTTGTAGTTGAATTTCACTTTTAATAGGAATTTCATTCGGATTTGGTTAGTGTTGTAGACTATGTACTCGTTATATTGTAAATAGCCACCGTTTATATTCACTTTCTCGCCTTGGCCAATTGGCACTTTACAGCCTTCAAGAGTAATATATGACTTTTCTGGAGGAGCTGTAAGACCACAACCTTTAGTACTATGCTTACCCTTGGGTAAATTACTTGCATTGTAGTCTGAATGAATTTTCTCGTTGTAGTTACCAACAGCCACATCACAAAGCAAGAGAATTCCAGTGTTATTGTCTTTTGAAGTGAAGCAATAATTCGCACTTTTCGATACCATGTCTGCGAAGTATACTCCTTTGCCAAACATGTATCCACTCACAGGAGCTTCGGGCGGAGCGATTCTAAGACCTTGAGACAAAATTCCTACCCAATTGGTAAGTCGACTTCCATGCCAAAGCAGCATATTATTCTTGATATTCTTGACAAACTTTTCACTTTCCCCAGATTTATCAACCCTAAAGATATCCTGAACTTCCAAAGTATAATAAGAATGAGTATTCCCATGAGTATTTTTCACATAAGTCTCTAAAGTCTTATAAACCGGGTCGTTTTTCTCAAGTGGTGCAAGTTTGCAATTGAGTTTTTTATAATGCTCATCATGTGGGTTCCCTTCAGTTGAAGCCTCTAAAATATTTGTCGCAATTTTCATATCAGCGAGACTTTCAAGCATTTCAACCTTTCCTTTAAGTTTCTCGCTATTATTAAGAATAAAGTTTGACATTTTTTGAAACCCGAAGTCATGAGGAATAAGTGAATAAAAGCGACTTGATAACCCTTCCAAGTCTCCTTTCCTATTAGAATTCAAAGCAGTTTCTATTTGCTTCAAAACTTCCATTCCTTGCTTGATAGTCGCAATTGACAACTTACCCAAAGGCATCTTTTTCGAGTCATATCCAATTTCAGCAAGAGTCCTGTTGATCGACTTCAAGTCAAAGATGAGATTAATCAGATCTGAAACTCTTTTATCCAAATTGCTTTTTACCTCTTTTGCTTGTTTTCCCTTCGCTGATTTTGTGGTTTTGGGAGTTTCAGGTTTAGGTTCGTTTTCTTCTTCATAAACGATTTGGACCTCAATGTACCCTCCTCTTGTTTTATCCCTCAACTTTGCTTCGTAGTCAGCTTTTGCGCGGTTCAAATCACCGAAAGGCCCTTTCAAAGCGTTTTGACCTGAGTAGCCTACTCGTCCCCAACGATTCCAGACAAAGAATTGATTTCCAGAAGTATCTGACTGTAAAAGCTGAATGATGTAGTACTTGTTCGCATTGTTCTTCAAGTCAGCTTGGTTCAGCGTGACAGTCCAGACTTTTGCGCCTTCTTCATAGACGTGGGTGTCTTTGGCTTTGGGGCACTCGGTGTCCACTGCCGCTCTGCCTTTTCTCACAGCTTTTACCATTTTGGTCTCTTCTTTCGCTGGTGGGGAAGTGGAAGCATTTGCTTGCTTTGAAGGCTGGCTTGGCTTTGCTGGGCTTACTTTTGAGGAAGGATGAGAATTTTTTGATATTTGGACTGGTTGAACTGGTTTCACTGACTTTGGAGCGTCTTTTGACTTGGCTGGCTTTGATTGACTTGTGGAAGAAACACTTCTTGAATTTGAAGGGGAAACTGATTTAGTTGCTTTGGATGGCCTTGAGTGAGTTGGAGTTGAACTTGACCTTGAAGGCTTTGAGATGGGAATGGTTGACTTCTGCTTTTTAGAAGGAGTGGAAGTTGATTGCTTTGATTGTCGTTTGACTGGAAGCACTGGAGTCGCTGGCTTTGCTTTCGGGGTTGTTGACTTTGATGGGGCTTTTGAGGATGGTTTTACTGCTTTCGCTTTAGAAACTATTGTTTTTTTAGCTGGCTTTGAAGCAGGCTTGGCTTGAGGAGATTTCGGAGGCGACTTCACAGGTTTTGAGGTTTTAACGACCTTCGCTGCTGGAGCTGGTTTCTTGCTTGTTATCGGTTTGGACTTCAAGGCAGAAGTCTTCGCTTTGGTCTTTGAGGCAGGCTTCGCGCCAGTTTTGTTAGACTTAACCATTATTTTATCAGAAATGATTCGTCAAATGAAATATTCACAAAAATCTTAAGAAATACCAGAATCAGTAAAGATCTGAATATTTAATTATAAATTAAGTCGATTTTCTCGTTTTTCCATCAGAAATTTAAAATGATTAGAAAATCTGGATTTTTAAAAGATTTGCTCTTCAAAATGATTTGAATTTATAGTAATTTAGATTTCATTGTAGTATATTTGCAATATGGGATGTTTCTCTAGTCGTACTATTGATCAAGGAATCGTCAAAGCACAGGCAGAAGTTAAGGAAGAACAAAAAATACCCCCGGGAAGGGTCCAAGTCGAACCAGTGAAAATCGGAAAAAGTAATGAAAAACATTCAGAACTCTCGAAAACTGAAAAGAAAGAAGATAAAGATCTAGTCACTCAGAATAATAGCACTTTGAATGATCAATCTAAGAGGGAAGATAAGACCAAACAGAATTCTGATGCTGGGGTTAAAACTTATGTTAAGAAAGGCACTGATGAAACCGTTGCTGAATGGTTGCAAGATATTTATAAGAAGACCTTAATTACTATAACAGCGAAGGTTTAGGTAGTGGCCTGAGTGAATCAAGATTTATTTTAATTTGAATTGATTCCGAATCATTTCTTAACAGGAAAGTTTGATGGTTATAGGTTTTAAATGGAAAGTTAGAACCCAGACTCCACCCAATAAACATTCCAAACAATCTCAAACAAAACCATAAACAAAATCTTATCAAAGACACCAAATAACCCATAAAAATCAAAACCAAATTATTCAGAATCCATATCATAATCTTAAAAACTCTTTAAAATCTCAATAATCCTGAAAGTACTCAAGCTAATATCCTCCGAAAATCCACCTAAAATAACTTCTTCCTAGCTAAAATAAATTAGTTTTCTTCATGATTCTCAAAAACTCTTCCTGACTGATTTCCCCATCTCCATCCCTATCCGCTTCTTCAATCATTTCCATGAGTTCTTCATCAGTCATATTCTCTCCAAGTTCTCTAGCAACCCGTTTGAGGTTCTTAAAAGTAATCTTTCCAGTGTTGTCATCGTCAAACAATTTAAAAGCTTTCAAGATCTCTTCTCGAGGATCTCGCTCAGCCATTTTGCTTGCCATCATCTCTTCGAACTCAGGGTACTCGATGGTGCCTGACCCGTCTTTGTCCATTTCGCTTATCATTCTTTTCACTTCTTCTTTTCGCGGCTCGAAGCCCAGAGCTCGCATCGCGACTTTTAACTCTTTTGAGTCGATGCTTCCTGAACCGTCAGTGTCGAACAAGTCGAAAGCTTCTTTTATTTCTTGTCTTTGCTCCTCGGTCAGCTCTGCGCGGCCCTTCCGTTGGTTTTTAGCGGGCGGTCTTCTCAGTGATGCAGACATTTTCGTAATTATGGATGGATATTGAATTTTTAGAAGGCTTGGGATAGGCTTAGCTTTGGAAAATTAAAGATTTGATGGAGTGATTAGGGTGTATATATATTGGGTTTCAAATTGACCTATTTTGCAAAGAGACATTTGGTTAGGTAATTTTATTAAAAAAAAATAGAATTATTGGTAGATATACTAATAACACAACTAAAATCTCTGCTTTGGATATTTTCCTTTAAAATTTTTTATAAACTTGGAATTTCCAGTGTAAATGTCGTTGAATTTCAAAAAATTAATGAAAGATTACGAGTTTTCTTCATATGAAATTCAATGATCAATATCATAATAAAGGTATAAACAAGCTTGAATTTTTTTACTTGAACTTCAGTATTTTTAGATAATTTGTACTGTAAGATTTTCTTCAAAACGTAAAATTATTTTCTTGTTAAATTATTATTCTTATTTACTCAAGCAAGAATGATTATCACACAATTTACTTTATCTCGATTGTATACTTTTAAACAAAATGACCACGAAATCCAACACTTATTGATAATTAGTTCTGCATTTACCGAGCTGGAATCCATTATGGAATAAGCTTCAAAATAAAATAATACTACACTTATTTATAAAAAATCGGAAAAATTTATGAAGAACTAAAAGTATGTCTATGGTATTGATTATGATTATTTATATTTGAATTATACCATGGTTATTAGTTTTTTGTTGTGCAGGGTAGGTTTGCTACAAATCGTTATCTCAATTAAAAGTGGTGGCTATATGTAGCCAGACCAAACCTAAGTAATTTAATAGGCAGTATTGCCTGGCGGCGTAGCGAAAAAAGCCTATTTGTTTATTAAGATATTGAAAGAGCTTTACATGAAATTAAAACAAAAATCAACCAAATGATTACTCTTATTGAATTACTCCAAAAGACTGTCTCAATTTTTGAGTTAGTGTCAAATTCAAAGTTTTTCCAAATATAATAGACTTCCCAATATTCGGCAGTTTGTCAGTAGTCAATAAAAAATCCTTATTTGTCTTCAGGGAGAAATGCTTGTAGGTCTATCCTTTCTCCAAAAAGCAGGTCACAACCTTTTACCACAAATTAACATGGAAGAAGTCTGCGAAAAGTTGGTTGTTCAGTCCCCTGCTCAATCGTAACCATTCTGTATCTAATGATTGCAAAATTTACCCCAAAGGTCCTACTCCTCAAACCAAGTAGTAAAAATGAACTGAATGAAATCCAGGCTTTTTCAACAAAAACAAAAGCGCTTCAAGTCCTCAGCAATGCCTTCACTGCCAAAAGACATCTTTTCCAACAAGACAAAGAAGAATCCTGTGAAAGCTGTTATGATGAAAGTTTTTTCCAATCTTAAGTAGTAAATATCAAGATTTAATTTGAGTGTAAGAAATCTCATCGATCCTGCCAGTTTTTTGAAAACTTCAACCTAAGGAACTTGATGATTATTTTTCGAATTTGGTCAGCATGCCACTATTTTTGGCGCTAGTTGTTTTACCTGCCTTCAGAAAGCCCAGGGTACTATTGCAGGTCATCGATATTTTAGAGAAGACACAGAAATCCTGACAGTTATTATTTTTAAGGAAACAACGAAAATAGGAGTTTATTTTACTTCTTTTTTTTGTAAATGCGGCTCTGCTTATGACCTGCTCTTTTATTTTAGAGTTTTTCGAGGCAATATACAGGAAAGTAAAGGTCTTTTCACGCTTGTTACACTGGAATCGAAAGTCAAAGATTTTGAGTTTGAAAGCTTTTTGTTAGATTAAGGTGCTTTCATTATGCGGACAGTGTGATATAAGTTCTAAATGGCTGCCGTCTTAAGAGGTGTCTTACCGAAAGATTGAGTTTCAATCCCGAATAATCATTTGTGATTTAAATTGCAGGTTTTCGAGTTAGATTTTGTGTTTTTTATATTTATCGCATAAATCATTTTAATAGCATTCATTACAGTTCTTCATATACATAAGATAAATTCAATAAGATAATTCATAAGATTTATATGAATGTATTTGGTATGCGAATCTAAGATTATATATGTCATTCAATGTTTCTTATTGCTTAAAAACTTAATTTGAATATGATACTAAATACTTTGTGTTATTAAGATGAAATAAGTATTCTCTATTTAAAGTATGATTTGGAATATGAGTAAATTCATATTATAGTATATTACAATAAATTTATGTCTGTCGATTTGAATTTCGATTTCAGGACTGCCTAGTATTAATTGATTAAGCGTGTGAAAAAGAAGCATGATGATTTTATTAATTCCATTTATAAAAATGTTGATATTTATCTTAGGTCTGTGTGACTCTCTGAAACTTAAGTTCATTCCAAGTACCAAAACTCCTCCCAGTAGTCGATACAACTCTTTTTTAGACTACTTAAAGCCCAGATCATCTCTAATTTTATTCGGAGGGTCTCAAGGTACATTATTGTGCAATGATATTTGGGAATTTTCTTTACAATCAATGACCTGGCAGGAAATAATTCCTCTTTCAAGGGAAGTACCTGGTATTTTTCATTTAGAACCACGCAAATCCTTCGCTGGACTCGCAAGTTCTTCAATGGCCAAGTTTTACATCTTTGGCGGATATACAAGTGGAGGATCTGAAAATGATTTGTGGGAATTCGACTTTGATCAACAGAAATGGGAAATTAAAAAAACTCTGAATAGTCCTAGTCCTCGAACAGACATGGGATTTGTTCGTATTTTTGAAGATAACTATGAAATATTTGTAATTCAGGGAGGGATGACTTTGGCTGGTCCTGTTAATGAGATGTGGAGGTAAGTGATATTTAGATTAAATTTAACAAGCTTTGAATGGGCTTTGATGGATGATTCTGGAGAAGCTCCCTATCCTAGTTTATCGCCAGTGATACTATACTATGAAGATTCATTAATCCAAACTGCTGGTTACTCAAATTTAAATGATTGCTTACCACATCTCTATCAATACTCTTTAACTGACCGAAAATGGAAAATTATATCAGAGAAGAACAGCACATTGAAATGTCGGAATCTTTGTCAAGGTTTCATACATGATCATCAATTGTTCATACTTTATGGATTTTTTACTCTTGAAGAAGGTAAAACCAAGGACACAATAAAATTCGATTTAAAAAGTGAAATCAAAACATGGCAAACAACTAATTTTTTTCCAGAGCTAGCTTGCGGTGAGTACTTATTAGTAAAAGTACAAAATTTTGTTTACCACTTAGGAGGCTTCAGTTTTTCACTAAACAAATATACCAATATTTTCTCTAAAATCAACTTATTAACTTTCAAAGTAATTAAAATTCACAACTTTCTGATTTTTCCTAAACAACGAGCTCATCATTCAATGGTTTTAATAAATCAGAAGCTGTATATCTTCGGAGGAGTTAATAATGACAATGTTTTCAACGATCTCTGGACTTTCGATCTTGATGCTTCTCTTTGGAGTCAAGTTTCAGCAAAAGGTTCAATACCTGCTCCGAGATATCATCATGCCTCTACAGTTGAAGGTAATTCTTTTGTCATTTGGGGCGGGGAAGACAAGACTGGCTTAAAGAACGATTTTTTTATATTCAATGCATTGACTGAAACATGGACTGAACTCGGTTCCTCCTCAGTCAAGCCAAGGCCAGCAAAAGGAGCTTGTCTTGTCTTAAAGAACTTGTCATTATATCTCTACGGAGGCAAGACTGATTCAGATGTTTCAAATGAACTCTGGCGTTATCGGCTAGGAAATGATAAATTTGAATTAATTTCTGATCCAGATAATTATTCCGTAGCTTTTCATCAATGTTGGATTGATGATGAAATTTTTTATTCTGCTTTAGGAGAAGTTGACAATGGAAATCCTACTGGTACTATCAAAGCTTTCAACTTAACATCATCAACTTGGAGCAACTTTCATGATCACGGGAAAAACAAGTGGGACTCAAGCCAGTCCCTTCAACTGGTTGTTGGCAACAAGCTCATCAGTATTGGAGGGATTTCATGGATTTATTATTTAATAGAAAAAATTACAGTTCTTGGACCAGGTAATGAAACAAACTTTTATGACTTGAATACGAGTTTGGCGATTTATGGCTCAGCTTCGGTTTACTATAAAAAAAATCTTGTGGTCTTTGGCGGAGCTCTTCAAATGGGAGCAAATCTTCTGCATAATACTGGACACAACCTTTTATTTTACTTTAGAGTTGAGGAAATCTGTGAGAAATTGAATTGTCAAGATGTTTGCTCAGCTGGGACTATTCCTGATGGAAAAACCTGCAAAAATTGTGAAGCCGGGAGTTTTAACCAACGGCCTGGAAATTTAAAATGCACTGAATGCAAACCTGGAACTTTCGGTCAGAATATAAGTTCTTCAAGTTCTCAGCAGTGTCTTCCCTGCCCTGAAGGCTACTACAACAGCGAATATGGAGCCAAGGTTTGTAAGGTCTGTCCTGATGATAAGTACTGTCCAGTAGGTAGCACCAGCTATTTAGAACAAGAGAAGATCAAGACGAAGAAATCAATTCAGCCGCCGTTATACAAAGACCCTGATTTGACTGAATCAATTATTATATATCAGACTATTGTCAGTGTTCCAATATTTTTAGTAATGGTTTTGCTTTTTTCTATCAGGAAACTTAGAACTTGGGCAATTAATTTTGATCTTTTTGATGATAAGCATGATAATCCTGATAATGAGTTTATTATTAAGAAAAAAACGATTATTGGGGCTTGCTTTACATTTTTAGTTATTATTGGGGGATTGTTATTGACTTGTAATTCTACTTTAGAGTACTTTAAAGCTAATGTCTTTGAGACTAAAGGCCTTGTTACGCTTGCTGTACTGGAATCAGATGCTGATATTTTTGAAGCTGAGGTGTTTTTAGTTCAAATTTTACTTTATTCATATGGAGGTGAATGCGGAGATAAACTTAAAGAATCAATCTCAATCATTTCTGAAAACATCAACTACACTCAAAAAGTTTTCACTAATGAAAAAGTTGGAAATAACTCATGCAAGATTAGAATCACTTTCACTCGAGCAGTAATCAACTCTGGAGCCCTTCTCATATTCACTCTAAATGAGAATCCTAGTTATTCATCTAGAATAGAACTGAACATGACATCAAGTTCATCGATTCCAGATCACATCAGTTCAGTTTTGACGAATATTCAATCAGCAAAGAGCACAGTTTTTATTGGACCAGTCTCAAGTGAATTTTACTTTCTTGTAACTCCTTCTTTGTTCAAATCAGAGTCAACACAATGGAAAGACGATGAAACAGGTTACCATATCACCGAGCAAAATAATCCTAAGGCTGGAAGCATGTTTAAAGTTGAAGAATTATTTTCAGTTTCATATCTTAATATAAAAGTATTCATTGAAAAAAGTTCAACTGGACTTTTGACTCAAAGGAAATTGAAGCAAAATTTTATGTTCTTTGTTGGAAGCTTACTTGGAACAATCTCAGGGCTCTTTGGAATTGCTGGCTTTGTGATGACTATTTTTGAAAAACAAATAGAAAAACTTTGGAAAATTATATCAAGTAAGAATTCAAATACAATGAACACTTCTGGGATGGATATTAATTCTTCTAAAGTGATAGCCGTTCCAACAAATCTGGATGGTAGTTTTCATAGATAAAAATAATAGAATATTATGATTTAATTATCAATATTAATACATATATACTAATAGATTAATTTTTTATGAAAGAAATATCCAAATCTCTAGTTTATTTGTTTAAACTTCGTTTGAAAATAATACCTCTGCATTTTCATATGTATAATATTATTACTGTTTATTACAATCGATTACAAAGATTATTAAGCAGAGAGTATTATCAATAAAAATACTAAAACACTAATTACAAGGCTGATTTGATGAAGCCCCTAATATATTCACCGAACTCTTGAAGAGCATGACAAAAAAACAATTTTCATCATACCTAAATGGGACTATAAAGATTATAGAATATTATAATGTTTGAACCAAACTTGCAAGATAAAAGAGTTTTGATTAATGACCACAAAACTAGAAATATTTTTCTTGAATACTGAGATAGATCATTTTTCCTTGCTTGGACTTACGAAACAATTTAGTCTTTTTACTAGGCAAAGATATCATATATAACTTGAAGTTCCAGGACCTAATCAATTATCTGCACCTTGAGATATATATACTGAAAATTCTGGTGAATTTCATTTTTATATTCAAGACTGGTATCTAGTTGTAGCTGATGGCAAAGTAAAAGTCACATGATTGACCAGATCTCCTGTAACCATTTGCGGCGACCTAATTGAAATTTTCAAATAGGAGGTAAATCCCAAGAAACCAACTATTTATTCCTAGGAGACTACATAAATCGCGGTTATAACTCAATAGAAACTCAACCCTCTTACTTTCTTTACAATTGCGTTATCGAGACCGAATAACCCTAACAAGAGGAAACCACGAATCCCGCTAAATCACTCAAACTTACGGTTTTTACGATGAATGCCTAAAAAAGTACAGTATTGCAGTGGTCTAGAGTTACTTCATTGATTTATTCAACTATCTTCCTCTAATATTGCTTGTGGAAAGCAAGTTTTTTGCCTTCACGGAGGACTTTTTCCTTCCATAGACACTCTTGACCAGATAAGAAATGAGAACAGATTTCAGGATGTTCCTGAAGAAGGACCTTTACATGACTTTCTTTGAATGACCCTGATTGTTGACAAGCCTGGGGTCTTTAAGGAGAACTAGAAAAACTTTTGAGCAAGATATCAGAGAAAAGTTTAATTATTGAATGGACTTGATTTTATTACCTGGGCTCATCAGCTTTTTATGAATGGGTATAATCGGGCTCATGATAGAAATGTTTTAAGTGTTCTTTCTGCGGCTAATTATTGTTATCGATGTCGAAATCTCGCTGCGATTCTTGAAATTGATGAAAAAGTTAAGTATAAATTTTGCAATTTGGTCCTGCTCCTGTACAGCATGAATTAGATGAGATGAATACTCCTGATTACTTCTTATAGATATTTTAGTGTTAATTGATGAGCTTAGTTTAAGAATTTGAAAGAGTGAGAATGCAAGAATTCTAAAATAAGCTAATATCAGAGAATCAGATAAAATCTGCTAACTAATGTTTTTAGATTCTGTTATCCAATTACTACAATCAATCTATATTTTCGAAACCTCATAAATATTATAAAAAATTTTGGAATTTCTTCTATCTAATCCATTAAAAGGTCACTCTAAAATAATAAAAAGTAGCAAATGAAGCAGGCTCTGCTCCTGGATTAGGTCTAAAGACAGCAACTCTCCTACTTTCAAAGAATTTTCTAGTATTCGCTTGGTACATGAAACCGATTACCCTGAAATCCCAGATATTGAGAAACACGAAGTTAATCTCTTCAGCTCTTTCGAAAGTCATTCAATCTACATCAAAGATCGATGTGCTCGTCAATGTGACAAGAAAATCAATGCTAATCCTAACTATTTCTCGTTCTACTGTCAGTTCTCTTGATGATTTTTTAGAAGTTTTAATATTAACCTTATGAAACTTTTGATATAATCAAGTAAGTTTTGATGCACATGACTCGAGGATTTATTGCTTTGGTTGCGAGCCTCAATGTAATCAAGCATTTAAATATCTGATGCAATTTAGAGCTTGCAAAAGTGCTGGTGCTTCTATGGCGGTGCCTATGTCAATTGACTTGGCTTATAAAGGAATTTAAGTTTTAAGTATTTGTCCTGGAACATTTGAAACTCCTTTGGTACAGTGTTGGTGAATATTTTGGTCATGGTTTTGGGATCTTGACTCATATTCAAACATTTGTAAATTGATTTATTTTCTTTTATAGAGTTAGAATATCAATAAGGAATATTTTTGTAAATTATTTCATAGAGATTATTTATAATCAAACACATGATTATAGATAAATAATTTTCTGAAACTTTGAAAGCGAAATCTCAGACTTGATGACTTCAATAAACGAACTCATTGGAATCTTAATAACAGCTGAGATATGGACAAGTGGTAATTCATCTAATCAGTGGACTGTTAAAACTCAATAAACTGGAGGGAATCCTCCCAGGCAACAGCCTAGATATCTGGAAGTGTAGCTGGAAAGTAATTCTCTGCCACATCCAGTCATACCTGCTAAAAAATTGAAAGTCATTGAGAGCCCACGAATTAGTCAAAGACCCCAGCTGAAATTCTCATTTAAAAAGATGATCCTTCAAAAAGGATCCAAAAAGTTCTGAAGCCTAAGGTTTCAATCTCATTTTAAATCTTAGAATTTAGAACTTTGATTATAATAAAATGAAATGTCAAGTCTGCTCAACTCAAGCTGTCTTCATCTGTCACTGCTCCAATGCTTATCTGTGTAAAGCTCACCTTGCTGAACACTTAGCAAAGAAAGCAAAGCATCAGCATGAACCGTTGTTCGAAGAATTTGACTCAATCCAAAAATCAATGCTCAATGACAAACTTCATTACTGGATCCAATCTCTCAAATCTTTAAAGAAGCAAGTTCATCTTCATACTATGGAGACAATCAAAACAATTAAAACCCGCAGCAACTCAGTAATCAAACAAATCAACACTCTTACCAAGTATTACCTCGACCTTTTCACCATTCCAGCTTATCAAAAATCGCAGATTCAGCAAATTAAATCAATATTTGCCACAGATATTGTCGTTAATCAACTAAACTTGAATCATTTAAACCAAACTACTTTGCAAGAATATTCTAAACAACTCTATTCTTTCATCAATGATCCTGCAGAGGTGAAGCGATTCAGATACAAAAAATTCCTTCAAAGTCACAACGGAGGATTCTATTGTCTTGCGATTTCCAGTGATGGACGGACTCTTGTCACTGGCTCGGACGACACTTCTGTGAGGGTCTGGGACATTCAGACGGAAAGTCAAGTAGCTTGCCTTCTCCACCATAAATCGAATGTGCTGTGCATAATAATTTCTAAGGACGGAGCAATTGCAGTTTCTGGATCTTTGGATAAGACTCTTGTTTTATGGGACATTCAAAAGAAATGCTTTCAAAATTTGTACTGTGGACATTCCGGAGCAGTTTA
>RSEH01000268.1:0-63905 GCA_006503475.1 Stentor roeselii
ACTCCTAGAACTGGAAGTCCTTTTATTGTTATTTCCACTCATAAAGACACGGAAGATGAGTTTTATGCTGATCTGCCCACTTATGTTTATTTCAAGTGGAACTCTAATTATGGAAATGATAAATATTCTGTTAAAGTCACTAGTTCTGATCCAGGGTTCTGTACAAACTGTTATTATTTGATAGGAGTGTATTCAGATTCAAGTTCCAGCTTTACAATCACAGCGACTACTGAAGTTGATATGAAAATGCTTCAGAATGGAGTACCTCATAGGTCAAGTGTTCTTTCTAACTCCTGGAATATTTATTCATTTGCAGTGAACCTGAAAAAAGATATTAACATCTTGCTTTCAGAATATAGCGGAGAGGTTACTTTAGAAGTGAGTCTTTCTAAAGATATGAGTAGCTCGAACTGGACACCGATATCTGGCCTTAGAACGAAGTCGTTAAAAATATCATCAGATGACCCGAACTTCCAAATAGGGACTTACTACCTGAAAGTCTCTTCAAAGGCTCCTGAGTCTCTTTACTCAATCCTCTGGTTCACTTCTTCTTCTTACATCTCACTGGTTGACGGGTGGTCCATGATCTACACACTTGACGGAAAATCAGATAAATCCTTGAACTTGAAATTCAATCAGCCAGGTTCCGTCTTTTGCAGCGTGGAGTCTATTTTTCATCAGTTCCATCCAACAATCAGTGCTTTTACAAGTTCAAAAAAGTCCTCAACAAAGAAGTCCTTAGGGATCTTTGGAAATTCGAATTACACAGGAAATCACCTTTCTTTGGACTTTGATATCGACTCATCTGAGATCTTGTTGCTTCAGGTTTCAAGTCCTGAACTCACATTTTTACCTTCTTATGAGTTCAGCCTTTATTGCACAGTTTCTTTCCACCCGGCTTTCTTGACGTTAGGAAAACAAGCCATTGGACATTTAGGACCGAATTTAAATTCTTTGAGATATGAATTTAATTTAGAAAAGTCTCAAAGATTAGAAGTCTATGTTGTTCCTTGTGAAGGAAACGTCAAGCTGCTGGCTTCAACTAATTGGACTGTGATTAAAGGCGAAAGTGCTTTTTTGACTGAGACTCGATTAAGTGAAGGTCTCATTTCTGCGAGAATTGATGATATCGAGGGAAAGGTTTATTTAACCGTCATGAAAAACACACAGAGTCCGACTGCGACTTTTAAGATTTATGCTAATGATAAACAATTACCAAGGCTTTCAGCTGGGAATCAAGGGTTTATTTCTTGGAATTATGATAGGGAAAAAGTGAAACTTGAATGGAAGGGCTTGGAATACTCGAATTCTTCGAAGTTTGAGGGAAAAGTTACTTATTATGTGTTTTTTACTGAGAATTCGGAGGTTCCTGTTCAGTCCACTTGTCAGACTCAATATGCTACTTCTCATGGGATGGGAGAGTGGATAACCAATACTCGCGAGCTGAGCGTCACTCTTTTGCTGAAAAAAGAAGGGTTTATTTCTATCGTCGCCCATGTTGAAGAAGAAGGAAACATCGCGCTAAGAGATGTCATTTATGACAAAACAAGAATTTCTGGAAATGTTGAAAGAGCGCAGTCTGGAAAACTCATTTTTATGCTTTCGTTAATCGTTCTTGTATTACTTATTGGACTCTGTGTCTACTGTTGGAAATTCAGAAGAGTAGAGGCTGAGATCAAGACTATCAATGAAATTGGAAAACCAATTGGAAATGAAGATGTTGGTGTTGCTAATATCACTGCTAATGAAGTTTAGTTAGAAGTAAATTTTGAGTAGCTTATGCCTAAATCACGATTTAAAACTCGAAAAAAACAATTTTAATATATATCGATTTATCTCGACTTTCAGTAATTCAACACTCCTTCAATCTCATCTAAACGTCCAGAATCAATATAATCTGAAAAATAACCTAATTCAAATTAAAACCTCGAAAAGCCTGACTCCAACAAGTTTTTCCTATTTTCATCTAAAACTTTAAAAAAATCTGCCTTCTAGAAGCCATTTTTCCATTTCGACAAATAATAAACTTCGGATTACTAGTGAGAATTTTCCAGAGATTCTGGAATTTTTCTTGAAAATCCAATAATTAATCTACTTATTCATCACCTCTCGATTCTTTTGCTTTAACTTTCAAGTTGTTAATAACCAGAGGTCTAACAAAGACTCCCTTAGTTTCAAGGGAGTTTTCCGGTTCCAAAACAAGATAAAAAAGTCCTCCGACGAAATGAGAAGAGACTTCTCTGATCTGAAGTTTGAAATGAACAAGATGCTTCATCTCGACCAAGTCAAAAGCAAGGACTGATGTGGTGCTTCCCCTGAAGATGCTTCGTCCTTGCATGGTGTGAGTGATGCGCTTCGGGACATAGTCATAAGAAAACAACGACACAGAAACCCCGACGCGGTCTTCTTTTATTAGTTCGACGCCTTCGTCAGCCACGAGTTGAGCGGAAATTTTGAAGTACTTCGATTTGCAGACTGAAACTGGAAAGCCTTCCCATAGCTTTAACTTACAGTTGTAGTCTTTTGATGAGTCGAAGACTTCACTTAACTCTCTCTTATTTTGAAATTCATTTTCTAGTATTTGACTTTTAGAAGAGTCGTATAGAGATAGGATTTGTTGGAGTTGCTTTATTGTTTGCATGTTTTTACTTATGATACCAGAGAGGAAACGGTTTTGGCAGAGAAGGTATCCTCGGTAATTGCATTTTTCTTCTCTTTCATTAGAGTTGCATAAAGTTTCGAGAATTGGAAGCATATTTATTACTAGAATTGATTCATGTGTGGTTGTGAATTGATTCATTAGGTCAATATGGAATTTCCATAGTTTGCAGGGAAAAATATTTATTATATAAGATACAAATTCGAGAATTATTTGTCATAATCATCTAGAATTTTAAATTGTTCTTAATAATCTGGTAGAATTGTTAAAAATCTTTAAATTATTTAACACTTCTATACCTTGCTTTATTTCTCTCAATTTCATCGATTAGTTCTTTTTTCTTTTGAATTGCTTCGATTTCCTTGAGCCTTTTCTGTTCTTTTCTCTCCTCTTCTAAGAAATTTCTGTATTCATTTTTTTCTGTATTTTTTTTCATAAGTATCAATCGGTCCATTTCTTCCCGTTCTTTTTGCTTGTTTTTAATTTCTTCAATCATTTCTTTTTTCGTGGTTTCCTGTTGCGTCCTCTTGTTCTAAATAATTTTTACGTTCCTGATTTCTTCCCATTCTTTCCCTTCACAATTTTCTTTCTTTAAGCGAGAGTTTTTTTCAGTCTTTCTTTCATTTCTGCCTAAATCTTTAATATTTTTCGGCATTTTTTCCTTTGATGACCTTGAACGATGCTTTTTTTCTTGTTCTAAATTTCTTCCTACTTGAAGTCCGTCTTGGCCGAATGTCGCTAGTCGGAACTCTTCATCTGGTGGATGTTGGCTCAGAAGGTTTAGTTTCAGATATAGCTGCTCTATCAGACGCGCTTTTGTTGACTTTTTCTCTTCTTTTGATACTTTCAGCGGGAAGTCTGGAGATTCTTCTGAATCGAAGGTTTGGATTGGTGATATTGACCTGTCAAGATCGTTTGGTACGGTGTTTAGGTCCATGATGCTGATTTCTAAGGTTTTTTCTTCTGTTACGATGTTTTCTGATGTCATTAATCTTTTTGTTAGGGTTTTTCGACCTGCTGATTTGCTCTGTTTTACTGGTTTCAACTTAGCACTTTTTTGAGTAGCTAAAATACTTTGACACAACTCAAAAATCTGAAGTGCAACCCCTTGCAGCTTATTTCTATCAACATTCCTCAAACACATCTTGCTATTACTTATAATCCTTTGAGACATCCTTAAACTTAAAAGCACCTCAGGCAGTGCCTTGATAGTAAGCAAAACCTGTCCAGGCCTAGAAAGGTAAATCTGGAAAATTTCACGTGCTCTGCTATTCGCAAACTGAAGCATTAAATTTTTCTCAAAAATTTCATCAATTTCCGACATCAGTGCCAAAAAAGCCGTATAAACCTGTTCAGAGTTCATAAAATCCTTCTTCATAAACTCAACACTTCTAATGTTCAGTCCCGCCACAACATGACTAATCGTCTGAGAAGTCTCTTGAAGCACTTCTGAAGAAATCACAAGACTTTCAGCTGTTTCATTTAATGGCTTTATTGAGCGGGTACTGTTTGATACTTTCAATGGGTGAGCTGATGCCTTGGGTTTGATAAAACTTGTGAATTGACAGGCATGAGCAGTTTTTCCTGTGATTAAAGGGTTCAAGTTTTCAGTGGAGGAACTTCGGGAATTTGGGGAAAGATTTCGCTGATTCAGATCCTTTCTTAGAATTTTACGTCGGAGAGTCCGACTACTCGAGGTCCTTGACAAGTCAGTTTTAACGATTTCTGCATGTTTCATTTTGAATTTAATAAGTTGATAAAATTTGAAAATGACTAACGAATTCTAAGCAAATTAGAAAAATCAAAATTCAGAAAAAAAACAATTTTCTCCAATTCTTTTGAAAGCTCTTACCCAAAAAGCAATCATTAAAAATCATCAAAATCTTCATCAATATCATTCTCTTTACTTCTCTTCCTTCATATTCTCTAAAAATGAAATCCCAATCATTGTTCAGTTCTTCCTCCCGTCAACGTCTTGAAGAATTCAGGTCAAAACTAGAGTCATCTCTAGGTTCAAAAGTTTCCATATCGCAGAAGCCAAGCGTCTCTCCAGCGAGAAAGGAAAATTCCTATTCAAGGTTCAAAGATTTTCATTCAGACCTGCATCGATCAATAACTCCAAAAAGAACTGAGTCGCCTGTCTTGTCGCACTATCGGAACCTGTCGCAGTTTAAACTTGTAACAATGTCGCCTCGGTCACCTGGAAGGGCAAAAGTGGAGCTTTCAAGAAAACCAGGCATTTTGAATAACTTTGACCTTCTAGGGTCTTTTGATAGGAATAGCGAGAAGTTGAGCGATATCATCACTGTTGAGACTCTTAGTGCTGCGACGAGCATTGTGGCTAGAGGAGGTGTGAAATCGATTCCCAAGGTCTACGCGGCTCAACTGAAGGAGTTTTGCAGTGAAGTCCTGGCGCACATTCGCTGAATAGTAACTAAAGACTAGTATGTTTTCTGATTAGAGTTATTAAAATCTCTATGTAAAAGTATGATTCGGCAGCAGAACCTCTTTATCATTAAGCTTGATATCTAAATCCTCGTTCCTCAAGAATTCTAAAGGAAACTTGACAAGATGTCCTTGAAAAATCTTCTTTCTTTCATCATAGCTATCTTTTTTCGCTTTACTTTGAAATTCCGCTACTTCCGAAAGTTTAGAAATCTTATCATCAGGGTAGCATCGAAAGATCTTCCGATAGTTCTTCGTGTTTATTAACGCCTGCTCATCCCACACCTGATGAAACTCAGGAGAAAAAGGATTTTCAAGTACTCTATTGTTATGACACCCTGAATGTTCTTTAAAAATATTCATCCTGAACTCATGAGCGAATTTCGAGCAGTTAAACTCTTCATCTCCGAACCTAACCTGAGTGGCTTCATGATCATTGATGACCAGACAGACCTCAGCATCTCGATCTCCTAAAAGACTTCTGTCGTTAATATTAGCAGAGCCGACAACAACAGTAGTATCATCAACAATCATTAATTTAGAGTGAACATAAATCATCTCAGTGACAGGGACACCACAAAGCAAGCCGTGATTCCTCAACGAGTAAAACATTATATAATCCTCTGGGTTATGAGTCACTTTTTTCAATTGGCTCATTATTGACTTCTTGCCTCTGCAGATTGTTTTGTACTCGTAATGAAGCTGCACTCGTAAGACCGTCGCTGTCGGGTCGTCCACAGCTCCTTCGAATGCAGGAAGAAGTGGAAGGACTACAATGACTTTAAAGTTCTCTGAACACTTTATAGCTGTTTCGATTCTTTTTATTAGAACTTCTGCAATTGTGTTTAAAACTGGTTTTCCTGCTGTTGATGATATGAAGAACTGGTTTTCAATGTAAATAAATCGCTTTGCTTCTATTATGAGCTTCTGGTAAGCTGTGTGGATGCTGTCTTCTATTGGCTTTCGACCCATACTCCATAGAGAGGCACTTCTTACTAGTTGACAGTCGATTTTTTGACGTCCTGATCTGTTGAAGAAGTCATTTGAAGAGCGCTTTGACAGATCCATTACGTTTTGTAGGTCATTTGCATGAGTGGTGATAAAAGTGTTAGTTTCTATCTCGTCTTTTTTTTCTTCTTCTCGTTTTTCTGTGATTTTCTGAGTTGAGTTGAAATTTTGACTTTTAACCAGGCCTGGGTAAGGACTCAAGACTGATTTTCGAAGATGATGGGCGAAGATTTTTTTAATTGCATCTGAAATCGGTCTAACTCCTGGGTCTTTCTGATGGTTTATCTTTTCCTGAGAAATGTAGTTGCTTAACTGCGTGTTTCTTCTTTTCTTTTGAAATCGCGCAGTGATCGGGTGTAACTGGTCCAGTTCTATTGGACTTTCAACGTCAAGAATAATTTCCTTCACGTTTTCAAATTGTTTTTTTTCTTCTTCAATGATTTCATCAAGATTCTCTTCTTGCCCGCTTTGAGCCTTGTAGGTATTCCTAAGGTTCAGTACTTTATTCTTATCTTTATTTCCCGTGATGTCCTTCACGATGTGATTCCAAAGCTGAATAAAATGATCCCAGATGTCTTTTACAATGATGCCAGTGACAGAAACAGCGATATCATGCCAAGGCATTCTAGGAAACTCCCTTCGGTTGATCTGGTCAACGTCCCACTTGTCGACGCTGACGAAGTCAGCGACTCGAACATTAGAATAATCGATTCCAGGCCAAGTCTGTCCGTCCAGGTCGCAGATCAAGTGGCTCTGAGTGTCCCACCTGCCATAGCACAAGTCAAGTCCTCCGATATAAGCGACTGTGTTATCAATACAAACGATTTTCGAGTGATGAGACCAGAACAACTCGCCTCCTCTCATTGAGACAGTTGGATGACGGATTACTTTAATATTCGGATTTCTTTCAAGCAGGGTTCTTTTCGAGTACAACGAGTTGATAGTGAGTGTAAAAGTGATTTCTTTATACAAAATAACGTAAATTTGAACACCTCTATCTGCGATTTCCCCTAAAACATCAACGAGTCTCGTTGTACTAAAGGCCTCGATTGGACGTTTCAGGTACAGTTCAGGACTAAGCCACCAGTCTGTTATGCAAACAACTGCCTTTGCCCTTCTCAGCGAGTCACACACGTCTGAATAATATTCACTGCCGTCTATGTAAGCCTTCGCGCTGTTTTGCTCACGGATCACAAAAGACGAGTTAAAACGAATCGGGCCTTTGTTGAACTCAGAAGCTTCAAAGTTCGCTTTAATCGCCTTGACGAACTCGTTTCTTACAAATAAGTTGCTGGTGATAAATAGAAACTTGTGCTGACTTGTTGAAATACTGACTCCACAAATGAATTCAGTCTCGTTCCAGCCGTATTCTATTCGGAACTCTTTGCAAAAGTTAATCGCTTCGACCACTGCTGCTGAATCGTGACTTCTGCTGTACTCGATTCCTTCTTCCAGCACTCGAAGCCACATTTTTTTCTTGCCGAAGATTTTGTTGCAGAAGTTAAAACAACGCTTTTGGTTTGTCCTTCGGCCACTTCCGTATTTGTAAACATATCCTTCTTTGAACTTGCTTCCAGAGGTGAATGATGAGATTGAAACTTCGAAAAATTCGTAAAGATGATTGTTTCTGATGTTGAGATTTTCTAACACGAACTTAAAAAATTCTTTCAATCTTACAAGTCGGTCTTCTTCACTTTTATAATCAAGGAATACACGTTTTGAAGGAAGGTCGACACTCTCGATATTTGAACGAAAAGATCTAAGTCTGCTTCTCAAATCGTAAATTTCTAAAAGCGATTTCGAGATTTTCCATTGAATCTTTCTTCCCGATGCTCTTTTGACGAGGAAAAAAGAGTAAAAGGTAAAAGTTTCAATTTCAATTTTTTCTTGTTCTTTCAAGATTTTCTCGATTTTTACTTGAGCAAGTAAATCGTTGTCTGCCATAATAACCTCAGAAGTTAAAGCTTAAACAAATCCGCTAGATTTAATATGAAAATCGGTGCGTTTAAGGGTTTTTTATTCCGACTCGCTGGAAGTTTCGGGTAAGTGTCTTCGAAGTAGTAGTAAATGTGTCCCAATATCATTCCTACCAAGGCGCCTGTGGAGTAGTTGAGCAGCAAGTTGATATAAGGAAGATAAGCTGCTGATATCTGCACTGGAAGTCCGAATAAAGCAATTCTTCCATGACGGTTTCGACGACACTCAATGTAAACAACGGCTTGGAAGTGAATGTCAGAAAGAAAAGGAATGTTTAGGACCAGGGCAGTCAAAAGTGAAATAATTCCTATCAACAAGTTGAAATAAAAATATTGCCCTGATCCTCGAGTCTCCATCTCTTTAGAACAACTGAAGTACAGTAAAAAGTGAATCGAAGTTCCCAGGCTGAAGGTTCCATGATAAAAAAAACTGCTGAAAACTCTCCAAATCTGCAGTTTTTTCCAAATTAAACTGGAAAACACTATCTTTTGCTCTGGTAGAATTTTAAATGTGACCAGAGCTGATACCAGAACAGCCGATGTGATGAAAATTAGAGTTTGTTTAGGTACAGCCCTTAGCAAGTTTTCCATTTATGAGTTATTAACAGTTGTGATAAGGCAGGTTTGACTTGAGTGTTTCTAACAACTTGATAGCTTCTCGAAGTTTATCCCTTGCTAACACCCTGTGAGTTTTCTGTTCATTTAAGATGTTTTTGACCTTGTCAATGATCCCGATGCAAGGATCAGTGTAGACGTTGTCGTGATTTTTTGACTCCTGAGGAATTTCGTTGAAATTCGCTGATTTTTCTTGTCGACCTGTGAGTCTTTCAATGAACCCTAAGCTTTTTTTCTTTTCCTTCTTTGAGTCTTTCGAAAGTGACTTGCCAGGAAATAAAACTGGAAGATTTGGACGGAAGACTTGATTATTCTGAGCAAGGAACTCTTTACATTGCAAAGCCAACTGAACCACTTGCCTCACATCAACATTCGGACAACTTGTAAGAACAGTTAAAACACTACTCGAGTCACTGACAACTAAATATCTTTTACTTTTCTCCCTCATTGTTAAAATCAAGGCAACGGCAACGAACTTAACCATATAAAAATCATTCAAATCCACCTTTTCAATCAAACTACTTGAAGACCGTGAGACATTTACTCCAACATATGAAAAAATCAAGTCCCAAATTAAAAGAGTGCTATTGATTCCGAATTCTCTTGAAAACAAACAACGAAACCAGCGACTTTCTACCTCTTACAGTAAAAACAAATGAGACTCCACGTTTTGAGCCTTCAGAAAAGTGAATAACTCCGGGTCGACTGCCCGAAGGTAAACTTCGAACACCTCATGACAAAGGCTCAGCACCGGGTTAGTCCTCAGGTCCTCCGCTGAGTAGTTCTGGTTCAAATCTTCGAACAATCCTCCAAAAACCTGCCGTCCACGGACTTGAGTTTCTCTCATGTACATCTTCTGAAGACCCACCTGGAACAACCTGTCAAATATCTGAAAAGTGTCACTTTCTACCTCTTCTGGACTGTTAAAAACACTTAAAATGCTCTCATTGTTGGAAAACTGCTCGGAATGAACTTGATAGTAAATTATTGAAACGATTTCACTCATTCCTTGAAGGTATCCTAGAGAGTTACTCGCTGCCCAGATGCTTAAAACTGAAATTATTGAGTTTTGAACTGATGGACGTGTGAAAAATTCAAGATTTTGGAAAGTTCTTACCGTGTCTTTGCTGATTGACGAACGAAGCTTCAGGATTTCGTTTCGGTCGATTAGAGGGTCGCTTAGTGTGAAACTGGATTTTAGGGATTTGTATCTTTCTCGTGAGTTTTGAAGAATTGTCTGCCATGAATTGATGTTTCCGCTTTCGGGGAATATTCCGAGGAAGACTCGCCAGGAATTTAAACGGATTCCTAAGGAAGCTACTTGGATTTGATGGGCTGAACTTCTTAGGGTTGAAAAACCAACTTTGCGGATGAAGTAAAGGGAGAAGTTACTTGGTGAGACTGAATATGAAGAGTTTTCTTTCATTTTTATTGGGAGGACTGGAGTTGGAGGTCTGGGGTTGTTTAGGAACTTTGAGAAATGGATTTATGATCATGGAGTGATTGTGGATAAGTTTTGATGGATCTTGAATTGTTTGTTGTTTGAAAAAGGATCTATTGAAAAGTTATCTGGAATGAACAAGGACTTAATGTGATTGGAATGGTAGAAATGAAAATTTTATAAACTTTAATACTCAGATTGACCTCTTCTCTTCACAGATCATCTAAAATAAACCAATAAAAAATCCTAAAAATCTACAGTCAACAAATACAAAAGACCAACAATCCTGAATCAAAAATCTCCTGAAATAAACATCAAAACCCATCACGCCTAACACTGAAAATAATCTGCCGAAATAAACCCCTTCCTGATCCAAACTTCAAAAATCCTTCAAATCCCTCAAAATCTATTCCTTTCAAAGCCAAATCAAAGAACTTATAAAAATCCTAATCCCATTCAATCCATTTTCACTCTAAACTCGCCAAACCCCAGTTATTGCATAAATATGGTCTTCTTCAAGAGGGACACTCAGACATCTTGAACTGATATATAGATATAAATATGTCATTCGCAACCGAGATCAAAGTAATTTTTATTTTCGTTATGTTCTTCTCGGCAGGCATGGCAGGATTCCTCATCATTGCCTGCAAAAAGCTTCAGCAAAGCGAAAAATTCTTAAGTTTCGGGAATTGCTTCGCGGCTGGGATCTTCTTGTTGGTTGGAGTGGTTCATCTGTTGAGAGAATCGCAAGAAGGCTTTGAAGAGGCCTTAGGAGAAGAGATTCCTTTGGGGTACATCGGGGCTATTGTGGGATATACGGTTATCCTTTGTGTTGAAAATATTTTGCTTGGAGGACATGACCACTCTATGCATAGGGATGAAGTTTCGGGACCTGTAGACGAGATCTCGAAGACTCCATTCACTGTGGTTAACAAGACTCCTTTTAATGGAGACTTTCAACCGGGTAACCCTGACCACGAATGCGACAATCAGAACTGTGTTGTGACTAGCCCTCCTTCAAAGCACATCGATACCATGCCAGGGATTGTCCTAACATGCGCATTAGTGATTCACTCCATTTTAGAAGGTGTTGCAGCAGGAATCATTTCCTCAGAATCAAATTTGGTAATTCTCTGTATTGCGATTTTAGTTCACAACATCCCAGCGGCCTTTTCCCTTGGAGTGAAAATCACAGGCTTGACTACTTTCTGGAAAACCTTCTTGATGCTTTGCTTTATTAGCTCCTCCCCACTAGGGATTGCGATTGGAATAGGAATCTCGACTTTGAACTACCCGATCGTTCAGGCGATCTTTCTCAGTTTGAGTGCTGGAACTTTTATCTACATCGGATGCACTGAAATCCTACCAGAGCAGTTCCATGAAAAGTCTAACAAATGGCTCAAATTTACTGGATTTTTGACTGGCTTTGTGCCTTTAGCGATTCTTTCGTGTTTAGTTCATGAATAAGAATAGATTAATTAAGTTACAAATATAAGAATACTTGAGTTTAATATCGAATCAGAAAATCGGTGATGTTTGCTGAGAAAACTTGAAATATTTATCTTTGAATATCAAGTAACTTTATAAGTCTTTCTAAGATAAATATTTTAAAAAAAGTCCTAAAATCCTCTAATTTAATAATTTCTAGATCCTAAATTTTTAAACTTTTGTAAAATAATTTTTAAGATTATTATAATCACAACCAAATCACTCTTCATTCTTCGCTTTCCTTCACATTCACTTCAATCTCCACGTTTTTCGCGTACTCTTTGCTCATCTTGTTACGGTTGGCCAGGTATCGGTCTCTACATAAAAGATACAGCGAGGAAAATTCACTGGGCTTGGGCTCATAAACATGTCTCGGAAACTGCCTGACAACCGGAGCTTCTTTCAAGTTTTTTTCCTTTTTGATGACCTGAAAGTTTCCAAGTTCAGGTCTTTTATTAACTATTTTCGGTCTTTTATGCTTAGCACAGATAGTCTGTTTTTTCCTAAATCTTCCTTACAAATTAACCCATCCTTCACATTTATTAATCCCGTCAATCCCAGCACATCGCGAATAATGAGCAGAAGTTCCTAACTTCAAGACCTGTGAAGCTTTCTCTATTTTAAAAGCCCTTCTTTCGTCCTTTGCTGGTAAAGGCGAGGCATTAAGAACAGCGACGACTGCTCCACAGATTAATTTACACAATTCTTGAAAAGCTTCTCCAAATATAAAGACGATGAGTTCAGCACCTTCTAAGTCAGCTAAAGTAAAAATTTGGTAATTCGATCCAGTTTTTGATACTTTAATCTCGCTTTTAATTGCGAGGACTGCGATAGTGAACCAGTCTTGCTTCTGTTCAATATCCAAACGCACCAGGTCTGGAACGTACTTCAGACTGATGAACTTTCGCTGAATGACCGCCTTGTAAAAAGTGTCAAGAGGGAACTCGGGTGGGTTGTTTAAAGAAAGTTTAGAGTACTTTTCTTGAAGTTCTTCTTGAGACTTCTGAGCCTTGAGTCTGGCTTTTTTTTCTTCATCGAGTTTTTGTACTAGTTCTTTTGTGTGTTTCTAAGTGACTGGTACTCTTAACTCTTCGATTTTGGCGAGGTGGTCTTCCATTTATTAACTAGTTAAGGTTGGGGGTTTGGGATATTTAATACCAATCTTCTGGCTAAGATCATGTCTTGAATTGAATCGCTTTTGGCAATTTTGTAAAACTGTTCTTTTTGTAAATCATTTAGTTCTGAATCGATAATGAACTGGATGCTACAATTAAAAAAATCTGAGATGTATTGCTTTAAAACAGTGTTTCCACATATTAGATTTGTTATATTCGTTTGAGGATAAATTTGAACTGTTTTTGACTGTCTTTTATTCAAAACGAATTCATTGGAAATAGGGTTTTGATCGACGTAAATCGCATTTGATTCAAGTTTTTCATCACTTGTGTTTAAGACCTTTACTAGAATCGAATCATCATCAGAAATAAATACTCCCTTAATTAAAACCAGCTGGTATTGGTACTCATCAGAAACAGGGTTCGATTCTATAAAAGCCTGAACTTTAGGTGAATAATTTCCTAAGTACTCCAAAGCAATCTTTACCTCAGTATTAGGTTGAATCAGTTTAATATTCCCAAGGACAGTCCTTTCAGCATTATCAGAAATTAAAACAATGTCGACATTTCTGAAATACCCTTTATTTGAATCCCTTGACCTAACTGTTACACTCCAAATCCTTTTTTCGTTTTTATTTCTATAAAAAATCCCTGTGATCTCAAGAATATCTCCTTGTTGATAATCAGGCAAGATTTCATTTGACAAGACCTGAAGATTGTCTACATTTTCTTTCAGGTTCTTTATATTTGAAATGATTATCTTTAACTCTTCTTGCAATTCTAGAAGCTTTTCTTGATCTCTGTTAAGAGACTTGATGTCGAAGTCAATTGTGCAGAGATCTGATATTTTTTCAGTGAGTTGAGAGACCTGCTCGGAGAGAGAAGTTAGTTCTGATAAAGCTTCTTCTGAAGAGTAGTCCTCGTTCAATTTTTTGTATCTTCCGAGGAGCTCTTGAAGGGCTGTCTCTATTTTGCGGTTAAACTCTTCAATGAAGTTCGCCTCTTGAGGGGTCACATCGGGGTAATCCATTATTTATAAAATAGTAAAAAATGGAAATTTGATTAGCAATAGTTTAATTGGAATCACTCAATTATTATTTTGATTTTAATAAACTTGCTATTGTGATCGAATAAGCCACTTTGATTTAACTTGCACTTTCGATTTGATAAAATAAAAATCTTGGTAAAAACTATTCATTTACTGAATAATTAGTTTAGAATTAAATCTAAAACAGAGGAACTTGAAATAATTGAAAATTTCTTCGAAAAATTAAATCACAAACTATTTTAATATTTAATTTTTACATCCTTTCCTAGAATCTGAAGATTTTGGTAAAAAAGTATTTATCTTGATCATTTTTCAAATAACCTCATAAGATTTAAATCATAATAATTCAAAAAATCTTGAATAAAGGGCTGCACTTTCAACCCAAGTAAATAAATTTTGCTGAAGATTTTTCAGGGAAAAAATCATCTTTTCAACTAAAAATTTTTGTTTAGAGAGTTTCCGAGGGTGAAATTAAATGGTTTAAAATAATCCTCGTCCACATATGGAAACTCTTCCAAGCATCGACAAAATCGAGACCTTTCCCGAAAATTCTCCTTATTCAAGCTACATCTGTGAAAAATGCCATCTGTCATTCAAAAGCCCTTCTGATTACCAAAAGCACATTTACTTGCAAAAATCATCAGAAAACCCGTCAAACCCGGCAGAAAAATCGACGATTTGCAAAATCTGTAAAAAAAACTGTGCGACGTACAGAGGAATGCGACAACATATGGGAAAAGTTCATTCAGTGACGAAGAAAATTAAATGTAAGCACTGCAATAAAAAGTTCAAAGACAACTATGCGGTTAAGTACCACCGCAGGCAGGTACATGAAAAACTGACGCAGATCCAATGTGAAAAGTGCCAGAAAGTGCTGTATAATCAGTATTGTTTCAGAAAACACGAAGCGGCTTGTCCTGGATTTCCTCTTGTGGAGATCCCGCAGGTGGAACAGGGAAGTAATTAGTTAAAATATGAGTTGGTAGGCTAAGACTTGATCATGGTAAAGATTTCAGGTCTTTACGTTACTTTAAGGAATTTAAGAAATATTATGAAAAGATAGGATATTTTTAAGAAAATTTGCAGACTGGTGGGAAAAAAAGGATATAAAAGGTTTTTAAGGGATTTGGTTAAGTTTAAAGGATGGATTTTTAGCTTGATTTGGATTCGAAAGTGCTTGCATAAAATTTTATTATTTTATATACCATATTGATCACCTCTAGAATTTTTAATATTACTAAATGAGTCTGTATTCAGCCCCTATTAAATTTACTGTAAAAATCAAAGGACAAATGAAAAATCCTTCATTCTAACCTCGGGCTATCATATCCCCCTCTTAAGACTTCATCATAAATTCCACCTAATTAGCTGTTATTAAACTTCGAAATCACAAACAACGGCTTAAAATGAGATGACAGTGCTGGAAACTTATCAATTTTCGACTCCTTAAACATCTTGACATAGTCATTTTCCTTATTAAACTCTTTTACCGGTGAAAGAATGCGATTCGCAGCATCAAGTAAAAAAAGCAATCCTTCTTTAGCAGGACTCTGAATTTCTCTTTTAGCTTTTTTGACGATATGCTCATCAGCTTCAACCTCCAAGTGCAGTTGTCTGACATGACAAAGAATAAACGAATTTTCAGTCCTTTCATTTAACGCCACAGCATGCATTCGAAAGGCAGCTTTTCCTTTATCAATTTTTCTGCTAGCTGAGGCGACCAAGTATCTAACAAGAGGGTTTTTTTTCGGAAGTTCAGCAGAAAAGTTCATTTTTTTCCATTTATAAGTTTTTTTTATTTCCACTCTGGGAAAGCCGAAGTCCGAGTCGAGGTTTTCGCCTTGAATGAAGTAAATCAGACCGTTTGATGGTTTTTGGTAAATCTCGAGTGGGTGGCTTTTCTTGCTGAGCTTTTGCAACGAAAACTGAGAAGAGTACTGCTCAACGTTTTTAAGCATTTGGAAGTACTCCTCGCCTTTCAACCACCTTGACTCCCATTCAAACTTTCTTATAATATTTTCCATTTTTAAATTACTAGCGGCATGCCTAAGAAAGTGAATTATGGAATTTGAATCATTTTTGAATAGGAATTCGGATTTTAAGATTTCAAGATTTTTGAGGTGGATTCTTTGGGTTGAGATTATTAGGAAGATTGGGGTTTGTTTAGGGATTTGGATAGGAGAGGGTTTAAGGGTTTGTTTTAAGTTTGTTGGGTTCGGGATTTTTTTGGGATTTTGAGAAGTCGGCAGGGTGGAGAAAGGGTGAATGTTTTTTGTTAGAGGATTTAATTTTAATATATTTCAAATAAATTCAAATTTAATAGTCATGGAATGTGCTAGGCGGATTAATTTTTTTTGATTCTGATTTCAAGGTAATAAGATTAATGATTTAGTTTTGCAAGGTTATAAGTTAGCCCTCAATTCTTTAATAATCCTAAAACTTATAGTTTAAATTTAATCAAACTCCTGAATTTATTAAAATCATGCGGAATATCGACATTCCCTCACAATCCCAAAGTAATTTTAAAAGTTAATCCAAAACCCACAAAATTTAAAAACCCAATCTTCTCAAACTCTAAAAAACCCTTCAAAACCTTCCATATCCAAATCCCAAATTTCCCATTTCATCATATCCCTAACGCCATTTCTTATTTTAAATGAACTACTTGAGCCTCTTTATCTTCCTATCAGCCTTCCTGATTCTCTGCCTATTCATCAACTTCAAAATAGAAAAAAGTCGAATATCAAAGTCCTTCCATTCCTCTCAAGTCTCATCAAGTGAAATCCTTTCATCAAAGTTAATGACAACAACACCCAAGATCCCCGTTCGTTCTTTAACTGAAAACATTTCAAGTCCTCCAGGGTTCCACATGATAGAGACTCCTGTATTAAAAAAGGTTTCAAATCCCCGAGAGTCAATGAAAGAAAACTTCATTCACAGTGAGTTGAAATGCACTTTAGACTACACCCCAGGGCTTTCAAGCCGCGGTATTAATTCATTTAAATAACTACGACTTAGCTTTATCCAAAAGACTCACTCGAGACTTCTTGCTCCTGAGAAGTGACTGCTTCACTTATATACTCCTGGTTCAGCATACGTCTCACAGGCCCCATGCCTTCAATGTCCCGGCTGAGGTTGCTTGAAGCGACCTGGTCAATCAAAAACGGTCGATTCGCGACTTTTTCAGTGATTTCCTGAAGTTTTGCCTTATATTCATCCTCGTTTTTCTTCATTTCTTGTTTCCTTGCTTTTACTTTTTCATCATAAACTGAAGAAAGACTGAACTTTTTAATAGTTCCTGCTTTTTTCATAGCTTTTTTCATCATTTCATGCTTAGCTCGTCGAGCTTCTTCTTCCAAGACGATTTTTTGTTTTTTTTCCTTGACCCTTTCGAAGTACTCTTGCTTTGCAGAGACCATATCTTTCATCTTCTGGGTAGTTGCAGGGACTACTTTCGGCCTGGCATAAGCAGAAGCAGGTCTTTTCTTTCTTGGCTTTTCAGCCCAGTTTTCTTTAGCAACATCAGGAAAGTCAAGCATTTTCAGCGCGTCTTCAGTCTTCTGCGCTTCATGAAAGTGAAAAGGAGCGGGGACTGTAGGAGTGTATCCTTTTTTCTTATCCAACAAGGCCTTCGCGAACTGCTCTTGAAGACTGGCGAAGTCAGGAACAGGTCCCGCTTTGAAGGTGTTTGTTTTGAAGTGAGTTTGAGTTCTTGGATTGTGGTTCATTTCTTTCATTTCTTTTAATTCTTTTAGTTCTTTTGCTGCGGCTTCCATTCGAGCTGGCATCTTCGCAAGGGATAAAGTATGACGCGCCATTTTACTTATCCGGTCCTTTCTAAGGACTTCTTGCTGCTCGAATTCAGTTTGACGGTCAATTTTTACGAACCAAGGCACTGGGTTCGCGTGAAACACGTGAATCGGCTCTTCTGGGGTCTTGGGAGGCGGCTTTGCTAGGTCTCTGATGTAGAAACTGAAAGGTTTTTCTAAACTTTTTGTTAAGGCTTCGAATTGGGTTTTGAGGACTTGTCGCCGTTGTTCTTGCTCTTCCATGACTAGCTTGAAAAGAGGGATTTTTACTTCTGGAGGCACTGGCTTTGCTCTGAACTTGTTGCTTAGTTCTTTGTCGATTATGTCTTCTTTTGATTGAAGCATCTCTTTTAAACGGCGCTCGCGGATTGATGGCTGCTTTATTGAATCGCGTCTCATGAAGTTGAAAGGAGCTGGAACTGTTATTTTGTAACGGAAACCCAGAGGAGGCCGGATGTCGGAGGAAAGGATTGGAATGTCCTCGTCTGGACGACCTTGGATTGAGAAATAACGAAGGAACTCTTCCCAGGTTAACCATTCTGGAGCTTCTGAACGGATTCGATGAAGGAGCTCTTCGAGGGTTTCACTAGGAAGACTCGGCAACCCTTGCGGTGACCTAGCTTCAACCTGCAAATTTTCCTGAATAAATTCATCATCAAGTAGCCTAGAAACAAGTTCAACAGTGCCAGCCCTTCCTTCTCCACCTTCTGCACCTTCTGCACCCTCTGCACCCTCTCCACCCTCATGCCCTTCATCGCCTTCATCAACCCTTTCTTCAATTTCCCTAAACACCGCCTGAGCAGCTTTAATAATTTCAACAGGAACAACAAATTCCAAAACCTCAGGAGGTTCAAAAAGTTTAACAAGCATCTCAAGAGAAAGTTCTTCTTCACATTCATTAAGCGCTCTCTGAAAGTCTTGAACCGACTCAAACAAAACAGGAGGCATCTGCAAAACATCCAACAAGTCAGCCTTGAGCCAATCCTGAACCGCCTGGCAAAATCCGTTCTTTCCAAGTGATGCACAATCAGAAAGCACGTATTTATCTAAAAGAAATTCAAGTTTGTACTTCAGTTTCAAGCCTTGACCAGCATTTGCCTCGACCTGGTCTAAAAAGATCTGCCTTGATTTGAGCAGGTTATTTTTAGAGACCTGGTAAAACTGAAGAAATTCGTCAATATTTATAAATTCAAGATTTCCGATGTTTGCAACGATTTCAGTCACAGCGGCTTGAGAAACACTTTCATCGACTCCAAATAATTCACCAAGAGTCGGGTTTTGAATTAATTCATTGACAAGAGTATTTTTCATGAGTTTAGTTTCAGTTCTTTTCGTAAGTCTCAAATACTCTTCCCTTAAAAACCTAATAATTTCAGGTTCTTCCCAAGTAAAAGGCCGGTTTTCTTCATTTTCTACTCTTTTTGCATATTTTTCACTGAGGTACTTTTCGAAGTTCTTTTCATAAATGACTTTTTTCAGAGGGGCGATATTAGGTTTCCCTTCTTTTTTATTCATGTAACCGAATTCAAGTTCAGGGCCAGGGTCGACCCCTCGACCATAGGTGGGGTAATCAAGTTTCGCCTCTTTAGAAGACCCGGCAGGTCTTGACTTTTCTTCATCTTTCGTTAAAACTTTTGACTTAATATTGCAGGACTTTCGATAGTCCAGAACTTTTTCAGGTGTTCTGAAAGTTTGAATGTTAGACCCGCCAGTTTCTCGAAAAGTCACGTTTTTCAAGGAATTTGCCTCGTTTTTCAGATCTTGGAGGTTAGATTGCAAGGAAAAGATCAAACTTTTCCCGTAGTCTGAATCTGTTGGGTCGAGGTTGGAAGGGAAGCGGATTTCGGACTGGTAGCTGAGGTTGGATTGTTTGAATTCGCTTAAGGACAAATGGAAAGCCGCCATTGTTTTATTATAACCATTGTCTATTTAAATTATGAGATGATTGAGTGAAGAGGTTGTTTGGGTAATAAAGATATAAAGGTTCTTTTTTAATCGATTCACATTAGCACCCTTACCAGTTATTAGAAAACTTGGAACTAGCTCTAAATAAGTTGAAATGTGGAGAGAACTTAAAACCCTTCGCAAGTCGACTAGGACTGGCACTTGCTTGTTTTTTTCCTAGTTTTTTCTTCTTTTTCTTGATATTTGAATGGATACTTGGAGTCCACCTTGAGTCAATTTGAGGCAGTTCGAAAGATTGACTCAAACTCGGGTCAAACATCAAGTTTTGCTTGTAACTCCTCAACACAGGAAGAATGAAAGGAAATTTTTGTTCATCATTTTCTTTGTAATAAGAGCGACTCATGGTTTTTCAATATATTATCCTTTCTCTCTAGATATAAAACTTCAGATTATTAATAATGGGCTGCGACTTTTCATGGCAGGTTAAACAGAAATTCGAAGAAAAATTAGCAGATCTTCTGGAAAGTGAAGAAAAGATCAGAAAAAAATCTACCCATGTTCAGAATCTTTTGCTTGAATATAGAGAAAACTACCAAAATAACGTCGAGGTTAAAGATTTGAGTCAGGATTTAGTTAAAATGCTTTTAGAAATTCAAGATTTAGCTGGAAACGTTAGAGATAAAAAAATCGCTGATGATAAGAATGGATCTCTTTCTGTTAGTTGCTCTTCTGATGATATTGTTGAACCTCTGAAGAAAATTGTGAATAATGCTGTGGATAGTAAAAAAGTCAGCCTTAAATCGCCGTTAAAGTTGGATACTACTGAGTCTATTTTAGATGATCCTGAAATCGTTGCTTTGATTAGCAAGAATAGGAATAAGTTTATGAGAAAAGTGACTGGGAGTTAAAATTTATAGAATTAATTGATAAACTAGTTATTCATTTGATTTTTGGGGAATATTTTTCGATTGTTTAGTAGATTTTTCGGAGGAATTTTTTTCGGTTTTTGGGGAATTTAGATCGATTGTTGAATAGATTTCTTGGAGTAAATTTTTTTGGTTTTCATCATTGTAGTTGGGATTTGACATTATCTTTTCGGATCTTTGTAAATAAAATTGTCCAACAGATGTTTCATTTGATTCATGATTTAAATAAATAATCGCAAGTTTTATCAAGATTTTTGTGTGAATTTCCATATCACAATTAATTTCTTTCCTCAAAATTTTTGTATCTAAATCTATTAAAATATCGTTTGATTTCGTATAATTGCAAATAACTATGTAAAATTCTGCTAAATCCAATAATTCATATAATAGTGATTCTTTTTCGTTTTCATAGACTTGTCTTAAATCATTTTCCAATATATTTAGATCTGTTTGATAGTCATCATCAGTATAAACTAAAGAAAGCGATTTAAAATTGATAATTTGAAATAAAACTCTTAACTTCTGATCGATTTTAGTATGTTTAGAAATGATTTCTTGAATATATTCCACAATCCTTTTATTCATCAATTTTTCATCATTTCTTCTATATCTACCTGGAAAATCAATTTTATATTTTGGTTCCTTGATATATGTTTTTTCTAGATACTCCAAAATTCTTTTCAATAGTTTATGCACCATATCCAGATCAGAAAAAACTGTTTCAGCATAAACTTGAACACAAAACAGAATATTTTCTTCAAAATCTTTATCTATTTTCATTAAAATCCAGTAATTTGACTCAATAAATTTATACAAGTTTTCATCATCCTTTCTCTGTTCTCGTATCTCTTCAAGAAGTCTAATTAATTCTGAGCTTTCATCTAGTTTTAAATAAATACGAGTAAGTTTTTTATAAGCATCCGCGATTAATTGCTTACGAGTTTGAAAACTTTTTAAAATATTGATACATTTATGTAACAAATTCTTTGCATCATCGAATTTTCTTTCATTATAAAAACATTCAGCCATTGAAAAGTAAACAAAAGCTTTTTCATCAGTTTCTCGTTCAATAAAACTTTCATATATCTCTAAACTTCTTTGATAATTACTAATAGCTTGTTCGAAGTTATTATTTGAAAACTCAAACGAGGCTTTTACAAAATAAATATTGTAAAAAATTAAATTATTTTCAGATACATAGAATTCCTTAAAAGTATTTTCACAATATTGAATATATTCTAATGATTCTTTAAAGTTTTCAAAGTAAATCTCGACTGATGAAAGCTGCAACTTGATCATTGCAGTGTAAAATTCTTTATTTTTTGAAGATTTTTCCAAAATTTCAAGGGCATTTAAAAGGCTTGTTTTAGCCGAATCAAACTCTTTTTTATCTATATAAAAATTTCCGTATTCAATTAGTAAATCAACAGAAATAATTAGATGATCTTGATTACTTGATGTCTCTTGATTATTTAATTGCTTGATTAACTTATTTGCTTTACTTAAAATAGCTTCAGAATTATCAAAATTTCCTTGAATCCGGTAAAGCTCAGCCATTTTTATGAAGATTGCAACTTGATCCCTTATTGAAAAGCTTTCTTCATTTTCCAAGTTCATGTTTTGGTTTAGTCTTTCGAGATAACAATGAGAAGAATGATAATCGCAGAGGATATTATAAATTTTTACTAGGTTAAGGTAAACAATATTGAGATAACAATGGGTGGAAACAAGTTGTTTTGAATAGATTTTTTCAGCTTTTTTATGAAGTTCGATACTTTTTGTGTAGTTTTTTAAGGAATATTCAATTACTCCTATATTAATACATAAAGCTGCTATATCACAAATGTTTGAGAATTTATTAGTTTCAAAATATTTTAGGACTTTATATAATTTTTGTTTTGATTTTTCTAGTTTTCCTGATAAAAAAGTCAAAATTCCTTTATTTGCATTGTACCACATTGAATAAATTTCATGAAAATTATTTTTTTTCAAAATATCTTTAATCTCATCAAGATATTTCCTAGCATCTTCAGTATTATTCATCCTTAAATATAAGGAGGCTAGATTAAAGTAAATAGAAAGCATTGATAAAATATGTACATTACTTGAATTATTTCTAATTGTTAAGCAATTTCTGATTGTTAAGCAATTTTGAAAAGCTTCACAAGCTTCTTTATATTTGTCTTGATTAATATATAAAACTCCTTTATTTTCCAAAATTTCTGATAAAAAGCTTTGAAAATTACTATCCTTTTCGTTGAACTTTGAGAAAAATTCAAATATTTTTTCAGCATCATTAAAGTTTCCATATAAAATTGAAATATTTGCGAAGTTGAACAAGACATCAAAATAATCAATTTTTAGTTTCAAGCAATTTGTATTGTAATTCCTTTTTAATTCTTTAATATTCAATTGAATGTCTTTGAGTCCTAATATTTGTAAAGCTTTTCTCATTGAAATTAATGCTTCCTTGTATTTTCCTGTATATGTTAAAAAAATAGCCCAATTAATAAAATATTTCATTTCTGACTCTTTTCTTTCAAAGTTAATTGGAAATTTATGAATCTTTTCGAAGCATTTTTCAGCTTTTTCTATTTCTAAATATTTCATGTGAAGAATTGCAAAATTGAGATAAAGCTTTATAAAAACAGGATGACCTTCTCGAAAATTGGCTTTGTAAATTTTTTTACTTTCAATAAAATGATTTTCAGCTGATTGATAATTGTTTGCCTGGGAGTAATAAATAGCTATAGTTAAGTGACAATCAGCAATTATCAAACTTTCATTCTCTAGAGTATTTTTGTAAATATATAAGCTTTCAAGTGAGTATTTCAATGATTTTTCATAGTTTTGCATAGATTCATACATTTCAGCAGCTATTATATATATTCTAGCCATGTCAATTTCTTCATCTTTTATTTTGTTTTTAAGTAACTTTTGTCTATTCAAAAACCTTTTATTAATTTTATGATTTTTCGATAAATCATACCCTGATTCTGGATCTTGACTCTTTAAAGTTTCATCAAGGTTTTGATTCTTATCAATTGAATTCAAGTTTTGATGAAACTCATTCAATTTCGATTCTAACTTTGAGAAAAGTTCAAGTATCTTTACCTCCTCCTCTACAAGAAATTTTATAGAGAATATAACTGTTTGAAGACCAAGAATTAGTTGAGACTGATAGCATATATCCGATTGTCTACAAAATTCTAAGGAAGCCTTCAAATATTTGATTAAGTTTATTTGGTCATCAGCCAATATATTACTGATTAAAAATTTTGCAAAGCAATCTTCGATTTTACGATGCTTTTGAAAAAATTCTTCGATAAGCAAAGGGTTATATTTTTCTCTATTATACACTTTAAGAAAATCTAAACCCTCCTGTTCATCCTCAATTTCCAAGTTATTCTTTATAAATTCAATAAACATCACCGAATCAACATTCTCAAAGCTCTTCTCTTCTTGATCCTTTTCCATCTTAATTAATATATGATCCCTTCCCTGTCAAACTTCCGCCCGAGCGTAACTAAAAAGCTAGTCACTCAGTTTTCAATAGCATCTCAAAAGTCCTCAAGCGAGCTGATTTTCGTTTTTCAATTCAAATATCAAACAAATGAAAAAAATTACATGTGGCTTCTGCAAAAGACTTACTCTCAGTTCACTCATCTTGCGAAAACAATGGACAAGGTCTTCAGTCAAGGCTGGATTGGAGAACCTCCAGGTTTTCCAAACAGTTCAGTATTCAACTTAGCTTCTCTGGAGCAAAAATTCGAGATTCTTGATTTTTATTTAACTCGTCTGTTACAAGTGTCTGGAGTTCCTAGTAATGCAAGTTTTTTAGAATTTTTAGAAGTTTCAGCACTGTCCTTTGATGGCACGAGCCAGAAACGGAAAGAAGGATACGTCATGAAAAGGACTGGTGGGCGAATAAATAATGAAAAATTGTGTTGCAATCTTAGTAAGCACTTTAAAAGGCTTCAAAAGCGCTGGGTTGTATTGAAAGATAATATGATTGGGTACCTAACCAACAACTCAAAAGATATCTTACATGAAGTTCTAATGTTTAAAGGCCGATTCGAGGTAAAATATGGAAAATCTTCGACCGGCTACGAAGACGGAGTATTAATAATAACAAACCGAAGAAATCTTCTCTTCCGAGCAGGAGACATCCTATCAAGAGACGAGTGGGTGAAATCAATAGAAGAGGCATACCACCAGTCCGAATGGAAGAACTCCCAAGTAAGATTCGAGTCAAGTTTCCCAGTAAGATCCAGCAACCACGCCCACTGGTTCGTCGACGGCGAAGACTACTTCAACGAAGTTTACAACTCTTTAACCCAAGCAACTCGAGAAGTCTTTATATCCGACTGGTGGCTTTCCCCTGAGTTCCTCTTGAAGCGTCCAGGTGATTCACATCCAAATTCATCAATATCAGAAGTCTTAGGTTCAATCGCAGAGAAAGGGGTTCAAGTTTACGTTCATCTTTACAAAGAAGTGACTTTGGCACTATCTTTAAATTCTTTACACAGTAAAAAGACATTAATCAACCGTCATCCAAATATAAAAGTAGTCCGACACCCGCATCGTTCAGTTGTTGGAAGCCAGTTCCTTTGGTCCCATCATGAAAAAATCATCTGCATTGACCAGGACATCGCTTTTCTCGGAGGACTTGACTTGTGCTATGGTCGGATGGACAGTCACCAGCACCGGTTAATTGACCAAAGCCCGCCTTTCACATGGCCAGGAATCGACTATTCAAACGTGAGAGTCTCTGACTTTACAGACGTGGAAAACTTCCAAAGCGACTCGATCGACAGAAGCAGAACACCCAGGATGCCCTGGCATGATGTCGCAGTTAAATTAACTGGAAAGGTCGCAAATGATGTCGCTCTTCATTTCATTGAACTTTGGAATCATGTGATGACTGACATCTCGAGTGACTACTGGAAAAAAAAAGACTTGATACAGCCTCAGGTCCAGAGCATTAAAGAGACTATTCAGTATGACACGCTTTTAAAATACAACCAGCCTGAAAGTCCCAGAGCCTCTCAGTTCATCTCGAAGTTCACTGGACTTTCCAAAAGCTTCTGTGTTAACCAGAGATTCGACGTCTCTGCCTTGGATAGACTTGAAGATGAACCTGAAGCTCCTACTTCACTTGTTAAATTACTTTCAAATGAAAGTAACACCTGGATTTATAAGGCTAGTCTTAAGACTCCTACTCTTAGGGCTACCTTGTCGAGGACTATTCAAAAGGAAGATTTGGAGGATTTGGATGAAATGATTTTTAAGAATGAGGTTGAAGCCGATATTAAGATGGGAGATGAAATTTGGGCGAAAAATTTATTGTTACCGAAAATTGACCAAATGGCGAAAACTGGAACTTGTAAGTGTCAGATTGTTAGAAGTGCTGGAACTTGGAGTTTGGGACTTGATAAACCTGAACATTCTGTGCATTCGGCTTATTTGAATATGATTGAAGCTGCTAATCATTTTATTTATATTGAAAATCAGTTTTTTATTTCTAGGACTGCTGGAAAACCTGTTAAGAATAGCATCTCGATTGCTCTTATTGAGAGAATCAAAATTGCTGCGGTTGAGAAACAGAAGTTTAGGGTTATTGTTGTTATGCCTTTATTGCCAGGCTTCGAAGGAAAAATAGACAGCAGTTCAATCCTAAAAGCTCAAATGCACTGGCAATACTCTACAATCTGCAGAGGAATCCTCTCAATAATCAAGCAGCTCAAAAAAGACAAATCAATAGAAAACATCGACGATTTCATCTCCTTTTACTCATTACGAACACATGCCTTGCTAAACGAAATTCCAGTGACCGAGATGATTTACGTCCATTCAAAACTAATGATAATCGACGACAAGACCGTGATAATCGGCAGTGCAAACATCAACGACCGCAGCCTTCTCGGCAACAGAGACTCAGAAATCGCAGTAGTGATCACAGACAAGTTAAAAATAGACTCAATAATTGACGGTCTTCCAGTACAAGTAAGTAAATTCGCTCATAGTTTACGAATGCATCTTTTTCAAGAATTCACTCAATGTGAGGACCTAAGTCTTTTGGTCGACCCACTCAGTGAAAAGTTTTGGAACTTTTGGAAGACCACAGCTGAAAATAACACTTTTTGGTATCGACATGTTTTTAGATGTGTTCCGGATAATAATGTTCAAAAAATCGACCAACTTGATGAGTTTGAAAGAGGAGGATCTTTACATGAGTACCAAAAATTAAATGAAAATGTGAAAGGGTTCTTAGTTGAGTTTCCTTTGGACTTTCTTAAAAAAGAGTCATTGAAAATAACGATTTTTAATAAAGAGTACCTGTTGCCTGAGGAGAATTTTGTTTAAGCAATGTTTAAGTAATGCTTTAATGAGGTGAATTGTACTCTTATCAGTTTGATAAAGGTTAATAAATCATTAATAATTGTATAATCCTGTTAAATCCAACAACAATCCATAAGGTTACTTTTTCCACATGACTCTAAAAACTCAATAAAATTCGTTTAACTCCTGAAATTCAACCATTTCTGAAACAGTAAAAACGTGAGTTATAATCAAAAAATGAGAAAAGAAGGCAGTTTAGAGATCACAACCTTGACCTGGTGTCGAGACACTCATGGCTTATTCGACTACGAAAACAAGTCAATCCACAAGAAAAGTTTCAAAGTATCAGAGACCTGTTCAATCAGTCGTCACATCGACGATTGTTACATCCGGGACAGTACTGACATCATAGGAGCAAGCAATCTTCTCAACATTGAAAAACGCGGGACTGACTTTCAAGTGAGTCTTTTAGAAGAGACGACTCTTAACAAGATGTGGCTGGTTATCAAAGAAATGAAAAAAAAGTCCTCTACAGGGTACAAACTCAATGAAGGGGACTGGTTAAAACTCGGAAGAATTCGTCTCAGGGTGCAGAAAATTTGCCTTCAACCTCTTAGAAACTCTTCCAGCATCCTTCCTGAATTTTTCCGAAAAAATCATGAAGAAAACCTGGAAGAACCTCAAGAAAATACAGGAGAAGCTCAAGAAAAATCACCTTGTCGGATCTGTTTAAATGATGCTGCTTCTAATGAAGATCCATTGATCTGCCCTTGTAAGTGCTCAGGGACTATGAAGTACATTCATTTGAACTGCTTGAAAGAATGGCTTAAAAGTAAGGTTTCAGCGAAAGTCACTGATAAAGGAATGAGTTTTCATATAAAAGATCTGACTTGTGAACTTTGTAAAACTGACTTTCCGGCTTATGTGTCTCAAAATGACCAGAAGATCAACTTGTTGAATATAAATTTTCCAACTAAGTCTTATGTTATTATTGAAGAGTTCAGACCTGATAGGAACTCGAAACATGCTCTTCATTTAATTTGTCTTGAATCTGGGGAAATTGGGACTTTGGGAAGAGGACATGACTGTGATATCAAGATCTCTGATATTTCTGTTAGTAGAAAACATTGCAAAATTCAGCTTGTTAATGGGGAATTTTTTATTGAGGATACTAAGAGTAAATTTGGAACTTTGGCGAAAATGAAGAAAACTTTTGCACTTAAACCGAATTATGATGTCACTGTTCAGGTTAATAGAACTGTTTTTAGACTGTTTTATAAGATTCCTTGGACTTGTAATGACTTTTGTAGGTGCTTCAAGGATAATAAGGTGTTTAATGCTAATTTGTCTTATTTAACACAGCCTGAGGGATTGGAAAGTGAATCTGAACTTTTTAACTTTTCGAACAGTCAGCAACATGTTAATCCAGGAGAGAATTACAATGAGTAGCAATTCTAGTTAGTTAAGTTTGAATCATATTTAATGAGAATATAATAATTACCATAGCTAAATAAAGTTTATTCCAAAACCTATTCGATTAGAAGAAAAATTAAAAAAAAAATATCATCTAAAAACCTATTTACCTAAATAAATGTGAACTTATAATTTCTCAACCGAGCATTCACTAGTTAAAGTTCTATTCTCACATCCACATCTCTTAGTACTTCTGCGAGTGACCTTAGCAGCTTTTTCAAAAAAAGATTTTTCATATCCTTCAACCGAAACTTCCAAATTTTCCAATCCCTTAATTTCCTTTTTCTTCCTCCTGCTTCGATCACCTATTTTCCCCTGAAAATATTTCCCTTCACATCCTTCAGTATCCTGAATATTATCATAAACCTTCTCAACAGGATACCCCTTTTGTTTCAAGTTCCAAAAGAGAGTCATGAGTCGAGTTTCCTTCTTCTTCAAGTTCCTTATCTTATTTTTAAGTTTATTACAAAGTTCCGAATAACTTTTGTTTTCCGAAACTAAAACCTTCCAAGACATTGAGTCCAAAGGAATCTCATCAATGCTTAAATTCGTGACCTTTAACAGATACTCTTGAAGAGTGCGAAAACTGTTGTCTTTTTCATCAAGAGCTCTACCTAAATCAACATTTTCTCTTGAAAACTTCTGAACTTTTCTATGAAGTTGCTTGTTTTCTTCAATTTCTTCTGTCAGTCTTTTGCTAAATTCAAAAACTTCAGATTTAAGTTTTTTTACCTCTTTAAAAGAAATGATTTTGCAAGAGACCCATTCTTGAAATGCGAATTTTATCTTTTCTAAGAATTTCCCGAAAATTTTATCTTTTTCTATGATTTCATCGAAAATTTTTAGATAGTTTTCGAAAATTTCAAAATCGATGCCGTTTTCTTTGTGTTTAGAGACGATTTCTTGAAGTCTTGACCCGATTTCGTTTACTTCTGATTCGTTTGAAGCGTGTTTGAACTGACGTTTGTTAGAAGAAACTTTTGTATCAGGGTCTTTTTTTGTGTTGATGAATGAGTTGTTGAGGCTGAACTTTCCTGGAATGTTTGATAATGTTTTATGTTTGAGTGGTGGAGAGCTGACCACAGGTTTATTTCCTTTTGACTGTTCTTTTAGGGTAGATGTTGATCGTACTTTTAAGACTTTTTTACCGTAGGGAGACTTGGAGTAGTTTTCAGACCGTTCTTGAAGGTAAGAACTGAGCCTGGAATTGTTTTCTTGCATGTAATTTAATGTGATAATTAAGCAATTTATTCGAGAATAGCCATGTTAAAGAGAATGGTGGTTAATAAACTACAACTTAATAATTAATTTTCTTTCTTACTTTTAAGAACTTGTTGCAAATTAAGAGCGTTTATCAATTTTTCAACGTTTTCATGTTGACTGATCACTGAGTCGATTTCTTTCGTTGCCTCTTCTTCAGACTTGATGAGTTCTTCAAGGCGGTCGCCGATGTAATCAATGTCGATTATCTCTTTCTTAATGAAATTGATGTCAGAAATCAACTTATGCTCCAATTGCATCACCATCTCAGTCGGTGACAAGTATTTTGAAGTGCTGGCGCTTTTTCCTCCTAATAAATGAATTTGTTTCTTCATAATGGCTGCGGCGACGAAGAGATTTCTTAGATAATTTGGTTTATCTTTATGAATAATCAGTCTTTTGAGGGCAAAGACGCTTTTAATCACGTTGCTCGCGTTGTTTCGATAGTCGATTCCTCTTCGTCTGTTGCGAATCATGTAAAATGCTTTGCTTTGTTCTTTTGAAAGCATCGTGGCGATGTTGAGAGCGACGATGTAAAGAGAAATCGCCACAAGTGATATGGCAGCAGTCAAGACCATGATGAATCTACCCAAGTGAGTGCTGGGGTAGCCGTCGCCATAGCCGATGGTGCACATAGTAACAATAGCGAGCCAAAAGCCATTTGTCAAGTAATCAAAATCAAGAGAAGATTTCGAATCCGACACATACGGCCGTTCCAAGTTCCTCACAGCATATCCCATAATAAGCGCTATCATTCCTATCGTAGGAATCAATACCAGCTGCGGTTGAAACTTAAGGTCAGACTTGAGTGAAAACCAAAGAGTAGGCGCAACATTCAGTTTTTTTCCTAAATCATACGCTTCAGAGCTCATCCATATAGAAAAATACGAGTAAATCCTCACAATTTGAGTAATTCTCACCATCGTAATGATAGAAATGATGATATCGATTGAATAAGTATAGTGCCCATTAAGCATACTTCCTGAAAACGTGTAGTCCAGGTAAGGTGGACAAAATATTCCCATGATCAGCATTTCAAGAAACATCTTCGGAAGCATTCCCGCTGATCGAAGACTGTCTGTTTAAGATTTACCTTCAGGAGAAAGCAACTTGCGGACTATCATTATCTTCAGGTCGTAGATGTAGTGCTTGTAAATGAAAAAGACTGAGTATTGCTTACGAAGAAATATTGACAGAAAGATGTTTACTGTTCGAAGAAGTGTCACTGTTGAGTTACTCTCGTTTCGCTTCTTGGTGATTGACTCGATCCCGTCTTTTGTTTCTTTTTTCTCGTGGTAAAACTCTTCTGAGGCGAAATAAACAATGAAGGTTGAGGATATCGCTATTAGGTTTAAAATCACGTCATTTATGAATTGACGTTTTGAGAGTGAGGATGAAACGTCGTTTCGATGTTTTAGAGAAAGCTGGGAACGTAAGTCGTATATTTTTCCTGAGTAGCTTATGTTTTGGTTGTGGTCTAACTTGGTGTGCTCGTCTGGGTTGATTGACATTATTATTTAAAGTTAATTTGTGAAGATCGGATCAAAGATCGGATGGATTAGGGTTAGATTGATTAAGGAAGAAGAAAAGGTTATATTGGAAGAATTAATAAAGATTTTAATTGTTAAGTCTTTCTTTGGTTATGAAGGAATCTTGTAATTGATTATTACTTTGGTTGAATAGAACTTCAATTTATTTAAATTGTTTAAATAACTTAGATTGATGATTTTCTTAATGATTTCTTTAAAATCATCAAATTTAAACCCTAGGCTATATCAACAATTGTAAAAATGTATTTTTCTCTAACTTTATCTCCACTTGATGTGTCTAAACACTTTTCTAATGTTTCAGATACAGAATGTGGCGGGGTTTCTATTTTCATCGGCACGGTTCGAGACAGCTTTCAAGGAAAAAAAGTACTTTACCTGGAGTACTCAGCCTATGAAAAAATGGTCCATAGCCAAGTATCTAAAATCTTTCTGGAAGCGAAATCACTTTACCCAAGATTGAAACATATATCAGTAGAACATCGACTTGGACGGGTTCCTGCAGGTGAGGCCAGCATAATAATCGCAACATCATCCCCGGACCGTTCATCCAGTCTTTCAGCAACCTCCTTCCTAATAGAATCTCTAAAGTCCCAAGTCCCAATCTGGAAAAAAGAATTCGGCGAAGACTGGAGTGAGTGGAAAGCAAACACAGAATGGAAAGTTCCAAGTCAATAACTTAATCTCTACGCTAATCAATTTACTGCTGATGATTTTCGAAAAGGTAGCTAGCCGCCATATCCTTATTCTTATCACAAGCCAAATACGCTTCTAAAACATCTTGCGGGTCGAATCCCAATTCACAAAGTTCTTTAATATCCGCTTGTTCATCTTCCGAGATCTCCAATCGATGCTGGGGTCGTCTTCTGAGTCCAACAACATGCAAAAATTCATCCAAATTGTTTTTAATCAGTTCCCCAAGTTCAGGGTTAGTCTGTTCAAGTTGAGTCATAAGTGTTTCCAGTTCATTCGGGTTCTGCCTAAGCACATCTCTTATATTCAAAAACTGCGGCGATTCCAATAAAAAGTTAAAAGTTCCTGAATTTATCACCTCTTCTTCCTCTTCACTGTCGTCGTCTTCTTCTTGCTCCATTGATGCCAGAATCACTTTTTTCGCTTTTTCTAAGTCGTTATCACATTCGCGCAATATTGACTCGGCCTCGCTTTGATCGATTCCCATTGTTACTAAGACTTGGACGTTTTTTTCGAATTGAGAAGGCTCGGCTTGCTTTGTGATCATTATAATCACTGTGTCGCCGGAGTGGATCCCGTATTCTAAGAGATTTTTTGAGTCGTCTAGGATTTTTCCTTTGAAAAGAAGCTTCTGGTTCTGAACCGCGTGACCTTGCTGAGACATTATCAGCGCTTTTAGCTCAAGGACTGAACAGGACTCGGGGATTTCTAAGGATTCACTGTCGCCTTTGATACCTTTTATTGTGAGCTGCATTTATTATGATTGAAAATGGGAGGATTATTGAAGTTAGGGGATGTGTTCTGAATAGATTGGAAAAGACCTTAAAAGGTTATTTAAGGGAAAAATCAGAATAGATTGGAAAAGACCTTAAAAGGTTATTTAAGGGAAAAATCAGAATAAATTGGAAAAGAACTTTAAAAGGTTATTAAAGGTAAAAGACCTTTAAAAGGTTATTCGAGGTAAAAGACCTTTGAAAGCTTATTCTAGGTAGAAAGACCTTCAAAGGATTATTTAAGGTAAAAACCTTCAAAGAGTTATTAAGGTAAAAAAACCTTCAAAAGCTTATCTATCTAAAAAGACCTGAAAATAAAAAATAACTAATTAATTCCCACTTCTTCATAAATGCCGAAAAACTCTGCTCTAGGTAAGGCTCTGATCAGGAAACAGAACAAAACAAACAAGTCTGGCACCTCGTCCACCCTTCACACGACGGACGAAGGCCCAGCCTTGAAGTCAGTGATCGATCAGAACAACCTTGACGAGTTCATGAGCATGGCCGCCCTGTCAAATCGTCAATTCTTAGCAGAAAAGACAGTAAAACTTGTATCTGAAACAAGAATCGTTTCAAACCCGACCAAATCCCTACCAAAAGACCTTCAAAACTACAGACCTCTTCAACTTCCTCATCGACCTAAGTGGTCTTCAGAGACCACTCCAGAGCAACTTGAAGAAATGGAAAAAGAATCATTTTTACGATGGCGAAGAACCCTCGCAGATACCGAAGAAGCTGAAATCAACTCAGCAGTGACTCCTTTTGAAAAAAATTTAGAAGTCTGGCGACAACTCTGGAGAGTAATTGAAAGAAGTTCAATAGTCTGTCAAATCGTCGACGCAAGGAACCCTTTATTCTTCAGAAGTCCTGATTTAGAGAACTACGTGAAAGAAATGGAAAAAAGATACGTTCTAGTTCTAAACAAAGCTGATCTAGTCGATGATGAAACCCGTGCACGATGGAGTCTTTACTTCCATCAGATCAATGTGGAACACTTTTTCTTTTCCGCTCAGAAAGAACAGGAATTAATTGACCAGGACCGGTTAAAAGACTGTGAATTTTCTGCAGAGTTTCACGAAAAGGCCCCTGGGTACATCTGCTCTGGTCCTGAACTTCTCTCAGTTCTCAGCTTTTCAGGACCTACAGTCCTCGGATGTGTCGGGTACCCCAACGTTGGGAAGTCCTCAGTGATCAACGTGCTTTGTCGTCAAAAGCGAGTGGGAGTCGCTTCTCAGCCAGGGAAAACTAAACATTTGCAAACTTTGATCCTTTCAGAGACTCTTACGCTTTGCGACTGTCCTGGACTTGTTTTCCCGTCGCTTCTTTCTTCAAGGGCTGAGATGGTCACGTGTGGAGTCCTTCCGATTGACCAGGTGAAAGACGTGTTGAGTCCTGTTGAAATTGTTTGCTTGAGGGTGAAAAGTAAAGACTTGGAGAGTAGATATGGAGTCTCTCTTGGAGGAAGGGTCAATCCTCGTGTTTTACTGCAAAAAATCGCTAATCATCGAGGGTTCTTCACTGGAAATGGACTTCCTGATGAGGTGAAAGCAGGGAAAATGGTTTTGAAGGACTATGTTAATGGAAAAATACCTTTTTCACATCAACCTCCTGGAAGTGAAGAAGATGTTGAAGAAGAAGCTGTGGAAGAAGTGAAAGAAAACATTGATCAGGAATTCTTTCAAGAAAAAACACCTGGAAGACTCACGGTTGACCAGTCGGGAACTGTCAAGTATGAAGGAAGTGTCAAACTTAATAAACAGGAAAAACGTGAGTTGAAGTTCGCAGCGCGACGAGGAGAAGACCCGAATGAGAAACTTAAACAAATCTTAAAAGCGAAAGGAATGAAGACTAGTTAGTTGTAAATGAAAGTTAAAATGTCTGGACCTGTTGATGAGGCTTATGTAAAGAACACTTAGATGAAGTACTACAGTTGTTTAGCAACTATTTACTCCTCAGAAAACTCGATGGTCAACCCACAAGAGGACGATAAACGAGTAGAAATCTGTGGAAAGATCTTAAAAAGACATCTAGACACCATTCAAGACCTACCAAAGGAGCTAAAGTCCAATAATTAACTTACTTTAAGAAAACATGCCTTCTATCGTATTTTTTCTTGAAACTTTTCCAACAAGTAGTTGTCTAAATTCATTCAAATCTATTTTCCCGTCGCCGTCAATATCAGCTTGTCCCATCATTTCCTTGAGAAGGTCTTCTGAGATATCGAATCCATTTGAAAGACACTTCCTGAGCTCTTCTAACTCAATAGTCCCATTTCCATCCTGATCAAAAACCTTAAAAGCCTGAACCAAGTTCTCTTCAGTGAAGACTTTCTGCCTTTTAACAGTAGCCCTTAAAAATTCAGTATAATCAATGAAGCCATTTTGGTCACTATCAACTTCTTCCATGATAAGGTCGGCGTACATGTCCGCTTCTTCAGTAGGGACATTATCCCCAACGAGTACTCGACTGAGTTCTTGTCTTGAAATCGCTCCGTCATTATTCTGGTCAATTGTTTTAAAGACTTCCTGCTCAGCAGAGTAAGAACTAGGGTCGATTATTTTTGAAATGATGAAAGTATGAATTGCTTCTTTTAACTTGCAGGTTTTTTTAAAGTGTCGAATTCCTCGCAGTACTTTCGTGATGTCTTCCCTTGAAACTCCTTTTAAATGAGACTTCAGCCAAGGATGTACAGAGGCCTGTGAAGCAGAAATTCGCTTATTCGGGTCGATTTCTAGAAGTTTATGAAGCAGGTCTTTCGCTTCGGCACTTATCGGCTCCCACAGAGGGCCAGTCAAGTTGATATGAGGAGACCTGAGCCATTTGAATATTTCTTCATCAGAGCCGTCAAAAGGAGGGCATCCAGTCAACAAGATGAACATAATAATCCCCGATGACCACAAGTCACACTTCTCATTATACCTTCCTTTAATCACTTCAGGAGCCATGTAATTCGGAGTCCCAAACATTTCTTTGCACCCAGCTCCTCCAAAGAACGTTGCAGTGTCAAAGTCAATAATTTTAAGCAGAAGGGTCTCTTTGTTATCAAGTAAAATATTTTCAGGTTTTATGTCGCGATGTGCAATTCCTCGTGAGTGAAGGTAGTTGATGCCTGTCAATAACTGACTCATTATTTCAGCGGCTTGGTCCTCGTCGAACTTTTGAAGTTCAGTGATTCGGTCGAAGAGGTCGCCACCTTTGCAGAATTCGAGAACGATGTAAAAATGAGTCTCGTCTTCGAAGAACTCGTAAACTCGAGGAAGGTTTGGGTGGTCAAGGTCTTTTAAGATGTTTACTTCTTCGATCACGGATCTGGATTTTAATACTTCTATTGGAAGGTTGGACTTTGCGATTATTTTCACTACGCGACGGTCTTTGGATGGACGGTGGATGCAGCTTCGAACCTCACCACGGGCTCCTGAACCCAGGGGAAAGTTTTCTACTTTGTATACTGAGTAAAACTCGGCTTTGTTCTCTTTTACGAAGGATGAAGGGGATATCACTAGGTCTTTTTCTTTTGAGATTTTTAAATTCACATCGATTGATAAGGTCATAGAATGACGAGGATAAGACTCAGATTTAGTTGGAGCTGAACACATTGATCCCATTTTATAAGCGACTTGTAACGATTTAATGCTTTTCATTCAGGTATTTAATGATTCACCAAACGGTTCATTTAATGAGGCCGAATGATGTTGAAAAGTGATAAGGTTGATGGGATTTTGAATTTGAGTAATTTTCAGAAAGTTTGAAGTGCTTTAGTTTTAGGATTTTTTAGGGTTATAGTTTTTAATGTATGTATTATTAATAATGATTTTAGTGAGATTCATGCTGCTATCGTTGTTTTGTTTTGCATCTGAAAACCCTGAAATCAATGTTTGGCTCAATCAGATTGTTTCGCCTTATAATCCTTTTCAATCTCTTCCAGCATCAAAATTATTCAACTGCATCATCAAATTCAAAGATGATTATTACCCTACCTCGCTATTCGAAGATCTTGAAGATTTAACTTTCATAGATTCAGGAATCCACTTAAACTTTTTGCACAACACAAGCACTCAACATTTCTGCAGAATCATCCTTAATAACGAGAAAAAATTACTTCTAAACGATTTAATTCACTCATCAAGTCGAGTTGAAATGAGAATAAACGGCCAACCATTTTGGATTCCAATCGGAACCTTTAACTCCTCTAAAAACCTCTCAACGATAAGCACCCAATACGACCTAAAACTTTACACCCAAGATCAAAAACTAACCAAATACCTAATCCACCCAAAAAACCCTATAATTTTCACTGATCTTTCTAAAGTTGACTTCTGGTACAGTGTGCATTGGGAAGAAATAAAAAAACCCACTGAAATTAAACAAACCTCTGATTTTAACATCTTTAAAATCGAAGAAATGCTGAAAATTTCCACATTTATTAACTCATTTGCAATCATCGCTCTCACCTTTTTAGTTTTCATTTGGATCAAACAAGACGTGAAGGCTCATCTAGAACTCGACGAAGAAAGTCAGTCAAATAGTTGGATTGGTCTCAAGAGTGAAGCCCAAAGGTCTCCTCAGTTCTCGACTCTTTTCACATCTTTAGTTTCAACAGGCTGTCATCTGGGTGTTAGTCTTTTTGTGATAGTTTTAATGAATTACTATTTCCAGTTTTACGAAAAAAGTGGAATGTTTGCAGGGTCAGCGTTTTGCATTTATTTTTTATTGTCGAGCTTTTCAGGTTTCATTTGTGGCGTCGAATTACTCAAGCATAAAAAAAAGACGAACTTCTGGGTGTTAGCTTTGAATACTGCGAGTGTTAATACTCTGGCATTTGTTTTATATGTGATGAAGACTGTAGTGAACCAGCATTCTATGAATTTTATGCATTTTGTATGTATTTTGCTTTGTTTTTCACTGCTGTACACACCGTTATATCTGGCAGGGTTTTACTTTGGCAAGGTTTTCAGTAAAAATCACATAATTCGGTATTCAGAAGACGAATTTTTCATACCACAAGGAACAAAAGGTAAAAAATGGCTTTTTTCAGTCTTTGCCTCACTTCTTGTCTTTGTGCTGATGTTACCTCAAGTCGACTCAATATTAAAATCTCGGCAAAATTTTGTAGTTTTTAAAAACTACGACTATTTCCTGGTAAATCTTCTGATTTTTATCACGTCTAATTCAGTTCTTTCAATGCTAACAACTTACTTGATGCTTGAAAGTCATGACGCCAGATGGCACTGGAATTGCTTTTTAACTGGAAGTCTGATAGGAGCAGAGATTTTCCTTTATTTCGTTTATCTTCTGATTTTTCACTTCAAGACATGGAACTGGGTGAGTTTTACTTACTTTTTGCTTTGTTCCGGGAGTCTTAGTCTCTTCGTATCTCTGATATCAGGGACGATTTCCTACATATCTTCCAGTTACCTCGTAAAAAAAATCTACTCCTACACGAAAAAACAGTGAATACCCTATAATCTTCTTAATCATGGAAAAAATCAAAGCAATTCTTTTAAAACGTTCAGAAAATCGTTTATCTTCAGAAAACTCTTCACTTCTCACATTTTTCTCAAACTACCTTTTTTTCCAAGACCTTGAGGCAAACGACGAGTCTGGAGCAACCTTAAAAGAAGTCTTAAAGTCTTTATCAATAGAAAAATACGATTCAAGTTCTTGTTTACGAGCGGCTCTTTACATTATCCTTGACGGGTGGCTGATAGTGGACACAGTCGACTTCGACACATTTCAAACAACTCAAAAAAAAGGAAAAGCTGTGAAATCCATTCTTCAAGACAACTTTCACCTCGAGCCTGGGTCAGTCTTCGGCGACGTGAACCGATCAAGGAACTACAACGTGACAATCAAACAACCAGTCATTCTCGCAGTGCTTCATCCAGAGGTCTTTGAAGACATTCAAGAAAAACAAGAAATTCTGCTATTGGAAAAAATCGATTTTCTTAAAAATTTGGAATTTTTCAGGAATTGGAGTCGAAAAGCTTTAAATACTGCTGCTCGGGCATTTGAAAAAAGAATTTTTAAGAGAAATGAAATCGTTTTTAAGGAAGGGGATGAACCTGATGGAGTTTATATTGTTGTGGTAGGTGAGTTTAAACTTAGTCAGAAGTTTATTCCGAGGACTGACGCTGAAGAGGACTACGAGTTCGGCGCGATCAGTTTTTTAAAGGGAAAGAAAATAAGGGACACAAGTCATAAATCAGAACTTCAAATCGTCATTAAACAAAAAGATGAAATCTTTGGGTTTAGCGAGATTTTAGAAGAAAAACCGAAAAGAGAAGTTAGTTGTTTCTGTCATTCTAAAAAAGGAGAACTTTTGTTCATCACACAAAAAGAATTTAATAAAAAATTCTCACATCCTGAAACTTTAAAAAATTTGAAGGAACAAAATAATGTTATGCAGAGATGGACTTCGAAAAGACTTAGAAACCTTCAAAACATCGAAAAATTCAAGTCAAAACTGTCCTACACCCCGAAGAGTCTCATGAAAATCACGAAAAAAGAGTTAACACCCAATAAAAAGTCAGAAATTCACATCACTTCCCTCACCCCAACACCAAAGCTTCCCAAGATTTTCATGAATATTCTTCATAACACAAAAACAAGCAAAAGAGAAAAAAGCTTTCTGATGTTTCCCACTGAGTACGAAGCTGATATTCGTCATTTGCGCTACTAAATATATTTAAATAATTCAAATGTCTTCTAAACCCACCACTTCACCTTCAGAAAACCGGTTTTCAGGCAGTCTAAGTCCTTGCGACTCGATTATTTTACAAGAAAACTTCTCAGAAGACTCATTCAGGATACTTCCTTGCAACCTGATCCCTTACGAGTCAGTCTGCGGGATTTATTTCTCAAAAGAAATACAAACAGAAAACGAGTCTTTCATTGAAAATTCACAAGAAATGCTGAAAATTATTCAAGATCTTACAATTCGCTGTAAAAAATACAAAAAACAAAATTCTGAACTTAGAAAAGAAATCAAAGCTGTTCAAGAACAAAAGGAAAATGATCAAGTTCGAGCTTTGCAAGAAGAAGTCAGCAGGTTAAAAGGAAAAATTCAGGTTCATCAGATGATGGCTGAAAAAATCGTTTTCATGTTTGATCAGATCTCAGAAGACTTCGAACCTTTTAATGAAACTGGAGATTTTCGAGTTTATTCTGCGATTTTAATGAAAATTGATGTGATGAGGGAAAAATTCAGAGAATTTGAAAAAACTGTGAAGAGACTTGAAAATGATAAGATTTCTATGACTGAACTTATTAATTTTTACACTTCTACCACGAAACTGTTGAAGAATAAATCGAAGGAAATTCCTGGAGGTGTTTGTTTGACACCTGATATATTGAATCATGTTTATACTTCGAGGAAAAGCTCGTCGTTAAGTGAAAATACTTTGAATACTATTAGAAATCATATCATTCGGGAAAATAATGCTAAAGGGTCTTTGCATGCAGATGGAAATAAAAATGAAGATCTTGGGAGAAGTAATTGTTTTAGAAGCACTTTGAAGGGGCAGAAAGATGAAAAGACGGGAAAAAAGGGAAAAAATCGAACGAGTACTTCACCTTTGATACCGAAACCGCAAAAGAATTGCATGAAAGTTGCAAAGGAAATTAAAAGTAACGCTCTCAGGCCGAGTAAGACTATTGATGAGGATACTAAGAGGAGAAAGAGATATAAAAGTTAATTAATTGAATCATTTATTTGGAATAGGTAATAGCAGTATGTTGATGGATTGATATGGCATTAGAATATATTGATTGTTAAATAGATAAAGTTTATTGATTGAACATCAATAATTATTGCATATATGAATCCTTATAGTAATCAAAATGTTTGATTTTCTTAATGAATATGAACTTTATATAATAAATATATATTCAATTATTCAATACAAAATAAATTCTTATTATAGTCAAAATTTTTGATTTCCTAATGAATATGAACTTGATTTAATAAACAGATATCCATTATTCAATACAAATCTCCTTTATTCAAGACCCTTTCCCTAAAACTACATAAAGTCTTATCTTATCAAAACCCAAATATAAATGAAAAAAAAATCATTAGAAGAGTACAAAGAATCCAACGAAATTCTAAAACAACTAAACGAAGAACGATTAAAACGTAAAAAACAATCAAAACCCGAACAATCCGATCAAAATTCAGACCTAATCTTCTCAGACGGCCGTTCAATCTACCTGACTCCAATAAACTTCATATCACCCCCACCCCCAAACACAATAACCCTTCGACAGCTTCTTTACGAGGACCTTCAAAACCTTCCAAACCGTGTAAAAACAATAACCTCCTGCATAATGACAACATTTTGCCTAGAAAATTCGTTCATAAGTCCTATAATTTCTCAGAATTTCCCATTTTGCCTAGTAATTCACGACAAATCCTCATATCTCGAAAGACCATCACCAAACTTCACCATAATCAGTCCAGAAATTCAAGATCGTTTCGGGTCCTTTCACGCGAAGATCTTTTTAATCAAATTTCCTTCACGTCTTCGAGTAGTCGTAACAAGTGCCAACCTGATCGAGGCGGACTGGAGCCTTATCGGCCAGTTGTTGTGGTTTCAGGACTTTTACCCTTCCTCAACTGCCTCTTCCTGTTCATTTCAAAGATCTTTAAAAGACTTCTTCGATGCGGTGCTGCCAAAGACTTATTCTCTTAAAAAAGAATTAAACATCGATTTAGATGTTTTTGATTTTTCATCTTCTTCAGTCGAACTTGTTTTTTCTATTCCAGGAAGATTTCCAAGCACAAGAGGACTGGGACTGGGAAGGATCCGTGATTTGAGAGGACCTAAGCAGTATTTAAAAGTACTTTATCAGTGCAGTAGTATTGGAAGTTATAATCAGAAGAGTTTTGATGATTTCTTGAGAATGGTGACTGGAAATCAACAGGCTGAAGCTCAAATTGTTTTTCCTAGCATTAAAAATGTTAGAGAAAGTGTCTTGGGATGTGAAGGCGCTGGAGTTTTTTTCATTAAAAAAGAAAAATTTGAAGCGAAAGGGTTCCCGAAGGAAAAGTTTTGCAGGTTTGAAGGACCTTCAGGTGTTGAACAGTTGAGAGGACATTTGAGTCATAGCAAAGTCATGATTTTAACTGGAGAGGAAGAGGGTGATGATGATTTGGTTTATATTGGCAGTCATAACTTGTCTGCTGCTGCTTGGGGAGTTTTGGAGAAGAAGGAAAGTCAGATTTATATTAAGAACTTTGAAATTGGAGTGGCTTTTGTACCTAAGGAAGGATCGGCTGCGTTGAAAAAGAGGTTGATGGGTCTGATGCCGTTTAAGGTTGAACCTTCGAGATATGATGAGACTGATCGCCCTTTTTATATTGATAGTGATTTGAATGAATAAGATATTTGGTAATTCTTACTTTCATCTGATATGAGAGTTTATGAGAAGTTTAAGTATTTTTATTTCATCTTTAACCAATTTCAATGAATTAGTTTCTGTTGTCTAGATTCATATTGATTCAAGTAAATATTTAAAACTTTCATATTTAACCATTTAGTAGCTTAATAACTGTTCCCACCTATTGATAACTTTCATTCTCAAAAATAAAGAAAAAAACCTCAACATAATTATTCCAAAACATTTCACCAACCTTTTATTATCTAAAGTTAAAAACTCAAGAGAAACATATGTTGAAGAAATGAGTTTTAAAAATATGAATAAAAACGCTTTATTTCAAGACACAGGTTCAAGTTTCGAACTCGACTCGACCCGGATAACAAAAACCTTCGACAAACTCAGCCTAATCCAAAAACTTCCGATTTCAGTCCGACTCAAAAAAGCCCAAAAAAACAACCTAAATGAGAAAATCTCTAAGTTTAAAAAACCATCAGGAAAAAGCATCGTCACAAGAAAAAGCTTAAACTTCAGCGACCTCTTAGCCAAGACCTACAATGCAAAAACTCCTCCATCAAACGCAAAACTTTCAGAAGTTTATAATTTTTCATCGAAACTTAGAAAAAGTCCTAAATTAAAGCAAAATCTTTTAGATTTTCAAGTCATTCAGGAAAAATTTGCATCTGAAAACTATTCTGAAGCTCTTCAAATGATTGAAATGATGAAAGATAAGAAAAAACATAAAAAGATCAGAACGATTGAAGTTGATTGTTTGTTAAGACTAGGAAAACATGAGAAAGGTTTAGAAGTTTTAGAAGATTTGATTAAAAGGAAAGGAATAAAATCATGTAAGTTGTTTGTTTTGATGATAGAAACTTTGAAGTTTTTAAATAAAACTGAAGAACTTCGAGTTTTTCTGCAACTTGCAGTTGAGACTTACCCAGACAATCAGTTCATAGCTAGAACTTCAGGATTCATGTTTTTTCAATCAAAAAACTACAGAAAATGCAAAAAAGTCCTGAAAAATCTTCAAGATGATGAAAGTCTTTATTTTTTCGGAGAATCTCTTCGAAAACTGAAGGATTTCGAAAAATTTTCAAAGTTCTTAAAATCTTTGAATTTTAGTCCTGAGGTGAAGATTTTACTACAAGGAAAACTTTTTTATTCACAAGGAAATCATTCAAAAAGTTTACTTTTTTTATCAGAAATTCAAGAAAACAGCAGATATTTTTTTGAATCTGCTTTCTACTCAGGTAAGTGTTTGTTGAAAACAGGCGACTTGGAAAATTCTGAACTTCAGCTTGAAAAAGTTGCTTTATTCTCTAATAACAAAGATTTGATTTTCAGGTCAATTTGCAGAATAACAGCATTGAAGTTAAGCTTTAATGATTTTTATGGAGCTTATCACTCGATGCTCAGGACTCAAGAAGCATTGTGTTTAAGTGGAAATAAGAAAAGGATTAAAAATTTCACTAATGCCGGGTACCAAATGATTCAGAACTTACCTGAAGAAGCCATTAAAACTTTAAACTTTTTGATAGACTCTGAAACTTCTGAAGACTTTCTTTATAAATTTTTTACTTTTCGAGCATTTTGTTTTTTTTCTATCGAAAACTATGCAAAAGCTCAAGAAGATTACGAAAAAGCAGAAAAAATTAAAGTTCTTGACAGTGCATCAGCGACGAATCTGTATTTAAGCCGAGTAACTCAGGTTTTTCTATCAGGTGATTACGAAAAATGTGAAAAAATGATAGAAATAAAGCCATCATCACCTTCAATGTTAAAAGTCATTTACTTGCAAATCAACCTCTTTAAAAAGTCAACAATAGTCGACCCAAAACGTCTCGAAGAGCTAATAAAAACCTCTAAAACCCTTCAATCCGACAACGAATTACTAAAAATTCTATCATTTTTCTACTACTGTTTAAAAGACTTTAACATGTCTTTAAAAAAATTAAAAAAACTTTCAGTAAAGACAGACATCTCTAAAATCATCGAGTCTTTCAACTGCATATCGCTTCAGTCCTACCAAGAAGCTGAAGAAATCCTATCTTCAGTCAACCTCGAGTCAAGTAACAATAAATTCGCGATTTACCCTTACAGAGCTTTAAGCTCGGCCTACCTTCAAAAGCGATCCAATTCTCTTCAAGACATTTATAAAATAATCAACGAGAACTCGTATCAAGCTTATCTTCTTTCCATTTACTTGCTGATCATCGCGAATGAGATAAACGAGGCGTTGCTTGTTATTTCAATCACTGAAAAAACAACTGAAGTCCTTCTTCTTCAAGCTCATTGTTTTTTAATTAACTTTGACCTGGAAAAGTCGGAAGAAGTTCTGAAAAAAATTGAATTGAAATCAGTTAAAAATGACTTAAAAGTCGTTCAGGGCATCAGGTCTGGGAAACTCTTGACGAATGACCCGGGAGTTATTTTTAATGAAAGATATGTGCTTTGGATTCAAGGAATTCATAGGTTTTATGAGGAGGACTACTCAAATGCTGTTCAGGTCTTTGAAAACGCTTTGAACTTGCTTCAAGAGACTCAGACTGGCCAGTTCTTTTTGTTTAATCCAGGATATTTACTTGAGTACTCTTTAATCATCTTCAACATCGTTCTTTGTCTAATCGGCAAAGCTGATCCTGTAAGTTTTAATCAGATTTCATTAAAAGCTGCAAGAAATCTTCTTAAAGAATCGATAAAACTTCAAAAGTCATCATATTCAGAACAAGTCCTTCTTTACTTCCTGTTAAAAACTGATGGAAAAAGCTTAAAAGCTGAGAAAAAACTAAACGAAATCCATTCAAACTCAAAAAAAACCTACGAAAAAATATTAAATTCAAAAGAAATTTCAATATTCCCAGAGTACTCCAACTGGAAGTTAAAGTCTGTTTTACCTTCAGTGAATTTAAAACCCTTTCCAACCCTTCAAGTTTCCCCATCATTCATCTTTCCAGTGATGCAGCCTCCTCTCGACTTCAAAGACTCCTGCTTCGTGATCCAGAAGTTATTCCAGAAGCTGCGTCCGAAGCCTCGTCCAGAAGTGCCTTGGCTAGAAAAAATCGGAAATACTTACAAGTTCACAGATTCTCTTATAGCCGAGGTTTAAATATGAAGCTTTCCAGCTTCACAATATTCATCCAGTTATATCTTCCTAATCACTTATTAACTACAATCGATATAAATGAAATCTAGTCTTTTCACCAATTTCACATCAAAAGACGAAAAAGAAAAAACACGAAGCAAAAGTATTTCAAGTCTTAAATCTTTGAAGCTGAAACAAATCAAACCTAACCCGAACATTAAAAAAATAAACAACCTTTCTAGGATTTACGCTCAGGACCACTCGACATTGACTAAGAACATGATAGAGTCTTTTTCTCCATCAAACATCAAAACTTTTGAACCTTTTTCAGGGGGAAAAATTTTGACTATAAAGAAGTCGAACCCAAGACTTTACGTTTCAGCCAAATCTGAGATGTCGATGAAGAAAAATGTTTATAAAAAAAGAAGTCCTATTGCTTCTTCTCGTAATAAACAAAGTGACCCTGGGATTCCTGTCATTTGTATTGAAGAGTCTTTGTCCACTACTATAAATTCGAGTGTCTTACATGGAAGTTCGGCTGGAAATAAACAGAAACAAAGGTTTTGCAGGTTCTTGAGCACTAGTACCATTGATAAATTGTCAAAGGACCAGTCGGTTGTATCTAATGAAAGCAGTCGTGAGGACTTTAGGACTAGGGTTACTGAGTTGTTTGAAAAGTTCAAAAGTAATCATTTTGAGATATTAGGAAGTTTTAAATGTTCTAAATAAATTTTCAGGTGTTTTAGTGAAAAGTAGATTTTTTGGGGAGGTTGATACTGTTTGGATGGTTTTGAGAATATTTTTTTAGGTTTTTATGATGACTTGGAATTTGATCGAGGGATTTATCAGACTTTAACGAGATGATGAATAAAGAATATAATTTTTAATTAAACTATTGAAGAAGAGTGAATATAATTTATAATAAAATTGTTGAAGAGTAATGAAAAAACTGTAAATATAACTAAATTTTAATCATTCTTTTCTGAGCCCTACTGAAAAATCCTGAAGACCTAATTATTAATCTAACTAATATCATAATCATTTAATCTAAACTCTTAATATTCTATTCTCATCCGAATACCAAAACCTTAAAAGTACCAGTTCATCTTAACACTTCCCTAAACCCTTAATAATAAAGCCAATCCAAACCTTCTCCTTACACCCTGCGAAATCCTTAAACTACTCAAGCAAATCAACCTCCAACATAAAAATCTATCTACTTATTTAGACTGTGCATTGGGACCCCTAACCTTTCCACCAGGTCCTTTGACAATACTAAGGAACCTTCTATTATAAAGCAGTCTCTTCTTAGCCCTTCCCTGAAGAAGTTTCTTTTTCCTATCAGCTTTCGGTACTTTGGGAGTTTGATTTCGGACTTTCCCAGCTCTTGCCAAACCACCATGAACCTTTCCCATATTTATAAGATTCCTTCATTCACTAAAATGAATCTCTAAAGCGACTAAAATTCACTAATACTATAAATCATGTTTAGCAAATTCGGGAAAGTCCTATCATACCAATTCCACATTCTTCTTTCAAAAGACGAAATCCTATCAAACTCGAAAACGAAGACAAAAAAGCGACGAAAGTTCATAAAACCTGAAAAAGACTCTCTTTCAACGAGAGACAACGATAACTCCTCAGCGACTCCAGAGTTGAAGCCACCAAGTCACATCTTCAGATCACAGAGCCGAGATGACTTTTACAAGACTATCGGAAAGCCCCAGGGTCCTCCAGTGGGTTACTATAACTGCAACTATTCCTGTGTCACCAAGTCACCAAAATCTGCAGTTTTTAAAAAACGGAAAAAGACTGTCTCGAGGATTAGAACTCCAGTCAATGATGCTCCTCACTTTTTAACTCATGTTGACAGACCTAAGACTCCTGGGGTTGATTTCAAAAAACAACTGCCCAGGAATAATATCTTTATTGCACAACTTAATGAAAATCGATTTGTCAGCTTCAAGAATATGCCTGAAGTCTGCTCGAATTTTAGAAGAGCTGGAACTCCTGATATTGGAAAAGTCAGTGCAAGGCCTAATGTCTTGATTAACTCGTCGATTAGTTTGAATTCGTATAATGTGGACTTTCGATTTGTTAAGGAGGATTTGGGCAAAGTGATTGATTTTAATAAGTGCTCACCTAGAAAGCCTTTGTTTGAAGGGAAGAAAGATTTACGGTCATACGAGATAAAGTGGAACTGCATCGACAAGAAAAAGTCAGTAATCGACTTCAACAAAACTTGCCAATCCCCCAAACCCTCATAATTAAATGGAAAAAGAATCCCTCTACAAGCTTTCAGAGTACATCGAGCTCTCCCTAAAAGACCTAGAAACGAAAGAAAGTCTCCAAGCCCTAAAGCGTACAAAAGACTTAGACCAAATAATAACCCGTACAATATCAACAATCTCAAAAGCAAAGCAATCAATCCTATCACTAACAGATTCCCAAATATTCGGACGAGACAATTAAAGTGCCAGAGTTAATAACTAACTACTCCTGATCCCCATTGATATTGGCACGAAACACATTAAACGAGTTGGCAGCTGTAGAAACAATAAAGTTCAAACAAGGATGATAAACCAATTCTTTCACATCCTCCTGTCCCTGATGAATAAACAACAACTGAGGAGGGAATCCAGGTTCCACTTCGCCTTCAGCTTCAACACTCAAGTCCCAAATAGTGATCCTGTCATCAGCTGACCCAACAGCGAGTTCAGAGCAGTCCACCGGGTTCCAAGCGATAGTCGTGATTGAATCTGAATGCCACTGAATATGCGCAGCTTGTTTTTCAGTGAACCTCAGATCCCAGATCTTAAAAGAAGCGTCATCAGAGCCAGAAGCGATTTGTGAAGTTTCAACAGGATTCCAGCTGATCACATTAACATCACTGGAATGTGCAGCAATCGTCATCTGTGAGTCGTCATTCGCAGCTCTTAAGTCCCAGATCTTGATGGTCTTGTCAGCTGAACACGTTGCAAGCACTGAAGGCTCCACCGGGCTCCGGACGATGTCTTCCACTGACCCTGAGTGGCCAGTCAGGGTCTTCGTGTGACTCCAGGAAGACCCGTCGAATGGGTAGACGAAGAGACAGTCGCCCCCCGCGTAAAGCCACCCGTTGTACCCCCAGGCGAGTCCGTATCCTTCATTTCCCATGCGCCAAGAAGCGAGGCTTTGACTTCGACATTTGATCAGAGCGGCGCCGGTTTCGATTTTTTCGAGACTTTCTTTGATGTTGAAAATCTGCACTGTTCCTAAGTCGCTCCAAGTCGCGACTACTCCCAAGTCGGTGTTGCTGCGAATACGGTTCACACAACCGGGATGGGCAAACTCGGCGTATTCGAGCTTCGCTTCTGGACCTTCTTCTTCGTCGGAACTTATCCCGTCTTCAGAACTTTCCTCACGGTCGTCGTCTTTGGTTCTGTGAAGCTCGCTCCATTTCATCACGTAGACTTTGTTGTCGGAGTTTGAAGCTTGACTACCTGAGACGAGGTAGACTGTGTATGGGAAGTCGCTTGGAGATGGAGTGGAGAGAAGGTCGAGAGATAGACATGGCCATTCCACTGAAGTACGGTAGAAAAAATCGTAGGCCTCGTTTTCAAAGTCTAGGATTTCGTCTTGCTTTAACTTTCGAGGGTCACCTGTCCAGATTTCTTTTGGCTGCTTGGGCTTTTCTTTTGATTCTTCTGGGTGTTGGTAAGTTGGGTCGTGGACTAAACGAACGTCACCTGTTTCGGTGTCTTCGAGTCTTAGGTTCTCGAAGTCTTCCCATTCTTCAGCTTCACCGATGCTACTTCCACTGTGGTAAATTGCATCTTCTTCACTTTCAAAATCATCGTCACCTTGATCTTCGTACTCAAGACTATCATCAGAATCATGAGATGGAAGGGTCTCTTTCTTAAGTTTCTTACTGGGTTTCGACTTAGAAGAGACCTTTCTCATATTTATATTAGAAATGCAGTTAATGAATGCTAGGAAATGAGTGTAAAGGTCGATCAGGCTAAGACTGAAGGTGAATTCTTTTATGGAAAATATTAAAAGATGGACAACCCTCCCCGAATCCACGGACTAAAAAGACCACTTCACCCTCTACAAATGCTATCCTGGCTGATCATGTCTTTAAACGTTCTAGGTTACTTTTCCTCAACACTACCCTGTTTACCCCCATCTTTAAAGCTACCGATAAGCCTTTCTTTTTCGATTCTTCTATTTTTATCAGTCCTTTTCGGATACAAGCTGAGCATATCAGACCCGACAGACCCAATCGTGTTGCAATTCAAATCAACCCAAGACAAAAAGTAAGAAAAACTCAGTATCGCCTTACAACTTGAAGAAAAATGCGAAAAATTTTGTAATTTTTGCAAATCGCCAGTATCTTCATCAAGCAAGCACTGCGTGCGATGCAACAGATGCACTTTAAAGTTTGACCATCACTGCAAATGGGTGAACAACTGTATAGGTGAGCAGAACTACTCAAATTTCATTCGTTTAATTGTAGTTGTTTGGTTGTTTGAAATGTTTCAAGCGACTTTAGGAATCATGATCTTAGTTCAAGGAATGAATGATCAGGAAAAATTGAATGAAAATATTGAAGAAATGTACAAAGTTAAAGGGTTTTATTATTTTATCGCGGTTGAGGCGATTTTTATATTTGAAGGAACACTTTTCACGATTTTGATTGGGTACTTGATTGGTCTTCATGTGCTTTTGAAGTGCAAGGGGTTGACAACTTATGAGTATATTATTAGTCGAAGAAGTGAAAATAAAGTCATTCCGAAGGAGAAGAGATGTGATACCAACTCAGCTTTAAACAATAATCAGAGTTTTAACGCGAAGGATCTTCATCGTTCTTTATCCAGAAGTGATATTGACTTACGCGACTCTCCCAGGTATTTCATATTTAGATGAATTTATTAGATTTTAATATAATTCTTGTTTAATGATTAAACCACGTTTAACATGAACTTTCAATCATCATCGATAATTCCATATCAGGAGGAGCTTCATAGATGGTCTTCAAGGACTTTTCATTGAGTTTTAACAACTTGAACAGGTGAAGGTTCACTTTAGGGTGAGAATTTTTAAGGAAAATTGAGGAACATGACTCGCTGGCTTCAGTTTGAATAGAAAGCACGATAGTTTTTTTCTTGGAGAAAGAAGATCCCATTGTAATAATTATAAAACTCCATAATCATGTCTACTGAAATAAACCGTGAACACATTTAACCAAAATCACTTTTTCCTTTTGCACCAATAGGCTTTAATCTTTATTCTTAACTTATAAACAATGATTCATCTTTCTGGCTCGAAACCCAGTCGCAAGTCAACAACCGCCCTTTCATTCACCTTTTCTTCTGCACCTGCTCCTTCTCACTCTCAAACCTTCAGTGCTAAAAAAGTCCAAAAATCACAAGAAACGAAAAAAAACTCAGAAAATATTTGTCCTGACATCGGCCCGGAACATTTTCAGAAAAATCCTGAGATTTTAGCTGAAATCTTGAAAAATAACTCAAAAATCGCAAGGAAAGGGAAAATCTTTGAAAATGATGAAGATCGAGAATTATTTGAAATCAATCAGGCCGGTCGTGATACAAAAGAGAGGAAAAATGAGTTGAAACAAGAAATTGAAGACGTGGTTTCTGAATCTCAGGGGAAAATTAGGGAATATATGGAAAAAATCGAAAAGGATAACGAGTCCAGTCGGGATCATCGAAAATCTGCAGAAAAATTCAAGGAAAGTATTAAAAAAGTGCAAGAATATTCTGAAGTGTTGAAAGAGTTGTTAAGTATGGAAATTGTTGACTTCTCTGAAGACCCGAGGATGATGACGATAGTCAGTTCATACGGCGAGGCATCTGTGAAGTACTCTTTAACAGACAGTGAAAACCCAGAAGTTTTTATTTACAGGATCCTTGAGTCAAACATAGACTTTCCAAGCAAGTACAGTTACCTCTCGTCCAACATCGAGTTCGAGAAAAAAGACATCATTTCTTTTTACCTGTCAATAATGGACTCACTTTACATGAATTCCTAGTCATTAACATAAACATTCAACTTTTTCATTAATCCATTTTTATTCATATTTCAAATCTTATAAAATGTCGATATTTGAAATAATCACACCTTATGTGCCAGAGCTAATCGGGGTACTTTGCTTCATCATCGGGTACTTCTTGTTAGACACCTTCAAACCAGCTGAAGACCCCTTAACCCCTGACCTCATTGAAAAGCAATCTCCAGAAACTCAACTAGAAAAATCTTTAACCTTCTGCAAAACCTCTGAAAACGTTTCAATCAGTCACTTCAACGAAATCCTCAAAACCTGCCAAGAAAGCAAAAATCTTGAAAAAACTTTCGAAGTTTTTCAATGCATAAAATCAAGCCACTTGTCTCCAGATATTCAAACCTTTGAAATCCTGGCGATTTCTTTATTCGAGCACAAAAAGTACCTCGAAATTCTTGAAATAATAACCCCGGGTTTTCCAGGTTTTTCAATAAACGAAACTTTGCAGTCAGTTTTCATTGACTGCTATTGTCGCACCTTTCAAGTCGAAAAAGCGGTTCAAATATTTGAAGCGAGTCTTGTGAAGGAAAAGATATATTTGAAACTTGCGAGCAACTTGATTAAAGCGAATCAGCAGGAAAGACTTTTCTGGATGATTGAAACTTATAAACCTGGAACTGCAGGATTTGAAGGAATTTTGGAAACTGCTTGTAAATTTGAAAGCTGTGGATTGATTATTCAGCTGTTGAAAGACAACCGGGCGATTTCGAAGTCGGTTTATATGAATTCGGTTAAATGTTTAGTGAAAAACTCGTTTTTAGAACCTGCTTTTGAACTTATCAACAGATGGAAGGGAATGGCTGATGATTCAATTATTTGCTTTTTCCTTGAACACTGTGGAAAACAGGGAAAATTTGAACTTTCGATGCAGGTTGTTCAGGATTTCTTGCAAGATAAAATAGAAATTTCGTTGTACTCTGTTAATTTGCTTCTTGATTTAAGTGTTAAAAGTCAAAATCATGCAGAGTTATGGCAAGTTGCTTTGAAATTGGCTAAATCTGAACTTGTTCCTGATAGTTTCTCGTATTCTTGCATTGTTAAGTCAATTAAAATGGAAGGCGAACATACTGATTTGGAAAAGGCTTTTGAATTTTTAAGTTACTTGAAAAATAGAAAAGTCGCTCAATATGATGAAATTTTTTATAATTGTTTACTTGATGCTTGTGTCATGTCAAAAAAAATTGAAAAAGCACTAGTTTTGTTTGAGGAAATGGAAAAACTTGATGAAATTTCTTATAATACTATTATTAAGGGATTTAGTATGACGAAACAAGTTGATAGGGCTATTGAAACTTTGAAAAAGATGAAGGATAATGGAATCGGACCCACTGCTGTCACTTATAATTCTATTATTGATACATGTGTCAGATGCTCTCAAGTTGCAATGGCTTGGGAATACCTCGAAGAAATGCAACAACGAGGTCTTCATCCCGACAACTTCACCTATTCCACCCTAGTAAAAGGCATAAAAGGTGAAAACAGCATTCACGAGCTAAACCGTATCTTTTCTATTCTCGAAAAAGGTAAAACCTCTCCCGATGAAGTACTCTACAACTGTCTAATAGACGCCTGCTCAAGAATGGGTGACACAGTTCGTTGCGTAGAGATTTTCCAACAGATGCAAAATAGCAAAATCGAGGCAAGTTCAGTGACTTACGGAATAATGATCAAAGCATACGGCCAAGCCAATATGCTGCCCAAAGCTTTGGGAATCTTTAACGAGATGAACTCGAAAGGTCTCAAAGCGAACGATGTGACTTACGGTTGTTTACTTGATGCTTGTGTCAAGTCTGGAGACATTGAAATGGCTGAAAAACTGTTTTTTTCTATGCAGTCAGAAGGTATTGTTTTGAATACTATTCTTTATACTACTATGATTAAGGGATTCACCAAGTCACAGAATTTGCCAAAGGCTTTGAATATGCTGAAGCAAATGAAAGTATCCGTGCAACCTAATAATGTCACTTATAATAGTCTTCTTGACTGCGCTGTTAGGTGTGAAGATATGCAAACTGCCCATCATTTGTTTGATGAAATGAGAAGTTTAATGATACCTGATTTGATTAGCTACTCTACTATGATTAAGGGTCTTTGTAAAGCGGGAGAAGTTGAAGCTGCTCTTGAGATCCTAACAACAATGCGCAAAAGCGACATCCAACCCGACGAGGTTTTGTTTAACTCATTACTAGACGGATGCGCCAAGTTAGGCAACTTAGAAATTGCCGAAAAGGTATACATCGATATGAAAAGTTTAAACATCAAGCCAAGCAACGTGACTTACTCAATCCTCATAAAACTTTACGGCAAAAACAAGCAAATCAGCAGAGCCCTTGAGGTCTTAGACGACATGAAACTAAACAAAGTGCAACCAGGTCTGATAGTTTACACTTGTTTATTGCAGGCTTGCATCAGATGCAAACAAATCCACAAAGCAATCCAGATTTATCACGACATGAACCGAACTGGCCTGAAAGGTGACAGAGTCACATTCAATACTCTCGTCAATGGATGTGTTTATGCGAAACAACTGGAAACTGCCTTTCAAGTCGCTGTTGATAGCTTTGGACTTGGAGTTAAACTAGCTGAAGATGTTTACAATAATTTAGTCAAAAATTTGATTAATTCGAAAATCAGCTCAAAGGTCTCTATGGCGAATGAGGTTGTTGAACATATGAAAAAAATTGGAGTTGTTATTGACCCGGCTTTGGTTTCTATTTTGGCGAATGCGAAAAGTACTCGGGTTAATTGTGAGAACTCAGGATTTGCTGCAGGGAAGAAAGTTTATTCTAAAAAAGTGGCTATGGGTGAAAGGAGTTTTAATATTCACTAATTATTGAATTACTTAATATACTGAATTTCTAATTTCGTCTTGAAACACTAGGTACCATAATAAGGTTTTCTCCATTTGGATTTTGAGTAGATTTAAAAGAACCAATACTTTTCACAGCGCTCATAAGTGTCATAAATTCCTTGATATCAACAATTCCATCTCCATTACCATCAGCTTCATTGAGCACAAGTTTCCACAAGTCCTCATCATCATAAAGGCCGTCACTAAGAACAGCTCTAAGTTCCTCAGCAGTAATAGATCCATTTCCATCAACATCAAACATCCTGAATGCAATTTCAAGATTTTCAATAGAAAGATTTTTCTGTTTTTCCAAACACGACGTTAAAAATTCAGTATAATCGATTTTCCCATCAGCATCCTGATCAAGTTTCAATACAATCGACTGAGCCAAGGCTTCAGCCTGTTCCCGAGGCATATTTTTGCAGTACTCTTCCACAAGTTCTTCTTTATTCAACTTGCCGTCACCATCCAAATCAATTTTAACGAAGCAGTCTTTAAAAAACTTCAAGTCATCATAACTAGCAATTTGAGAAGCAATGAAAATATGAACAGCTTCTTTTAACTTAGCCTTTGTGTTGAAATTTTTCAAGTTTTCCAGCACAATTTGAGTATCAGGTACAATTTTCGTTTTAGTAATTTGAAACCAGTGATGTTTTAAAGCGTCTTTTGCTGAAATCCGTTGATCTGGCTTGATTTTTAAAAGTTTCTTCAGCAAGTCGCCGGCGTCTTTAGAAATTCCTTGAAGTCTGTCAGTTGTAAGCACAAAAGGACTGACTCTCGCGTATTTCATGATAGTTTCTGGGTCTCTTCCTGGGTAAGGCGGTTTTCCAGTGATTAAGATGTACATGATTATACCAAGACTCCAGATGTCACACTTTTCGTTGTAAGATCCTGAGAAGACTTCAGGGGCAAGGTAATAAGCTGAGCCGAAACAACCTGAAAGCTTTGCGAGAGGGTCCAAAAAGGCTGAACTTCCGAAATCAGCGACTTTTATACTTAGCTGGTCACCTGACTCCATTAGAAGGATGTTTTCTGGCTTTAGGTCACGGTGAATCACTCTGTTTTCGTGGCAGTAGGAGAGAGCTGATAACAGCTGAAGCATTATTTCTGCAGCTTTTGAATCTGTGAAGTGATTTAAGTTTATTATCTGAGAAAAGAGGTCACCTGCTGGGCAGTGTTCTGTAGCGACGTAGAAATAACGAGTATCTTCGAATATCTCAAAACACTTTAGGATGTTCGGATGGTCAAGAGTTTTCAATATCTGAATTTCCTTCAGTTTAAACACTGGATCAGTTTGGCACTGACTGAGACCCGACTTGTGAATTTTCTTAAGTGCCCGCTTTGTTTTAGTGGGGATATGGTAACATAGCTTAACTTCTGCAAATGCCCCAGAACCAAGAAGACTAAGTTCTGTATAGTCAGCTAAGCTTGAAGTCAGAGAATGCCTCACAAATGTGCCAGGTGTAATTGAAATATTTCTCGAGGAAAGTTTGTTTCGTGACTTTTTGTGTTTTTTGCTTGAAACCACTGAGCAACCCATAATTATTAGCATTTCAGCAAATTGGTTTTAAGAATTTCAAAAGAGTGATAAATTAATAGAAATAATTAATATAATTAGTAGATTCTTGAATTGTAGTGAAAGATTGAGCAGAGCAAGTGTAAAATTTATGTTTTTTCACTTTTTAACGATAATGTTAAAAACTCTTATAAATATTAGATCTTTTGATAAAATATAGAAAAAGATTCAATATTGAAAACCCATTTCTAAATTATTGATAGGAAAAATGTTCCCTATATAAAATTTCAAATTCTGAATAAAATAGAGTCAAAATGTGCATAACACTAATTTTTCCTATCTTATCTTAGTTCTAAAAAATGCAACAATGAGCCACCCATGCATAATGAACCTCTCTTCTCAACAAAGAAACTCATTTCTTCCCAATAATAATCCTACCAATCACCACAAACAATCCGATAATTCCAAGAAACTTCATTAAAATGTCAACCCACAAAAGTTGCATAAGTTCAAAGTCCCGAGGATCAGGAGAAGACCTCACAGACCAAATCGACCGTTTAAACCAAGCCTTATCCGAAGTGATGAGAGACATTGAACTGTCAAGCGTTTCTCAGAACCCTTCACGTCTTTCAACATTGAACAACGAATTCTACCAAGACTCTCTCTACCACACAGAAGAAGACTCAGAAGATATTTTCATGCCTTCGAACTTCGAGTCTACAATCGAAGACCTGCTTCACACGATCGACCGACAACAAATGATAATCGAGGACTTTCGAAGTGAAGATAAGCGAATCTTGCCAAATCCAGAACATGTTCAAAACCGCGAACATCGCTGCAGCCACGACTTGAACAAAATCCGGAAACAGATCTGGTTGCAAGTTTCTAAGCAAAAAGGTGACCTTTTCGAGAAAGAAAGATTGAAATTTCAAGAAGAACTTCGAAAGTTAGATGAACTTAAAGACGATTATTATAACAAAAGAAGTGAAATTTTACTAGGAATAGAGAAACTTAAGATAAAAGAACAGCTTTTGGAGGAGAAGGAAAAACAACTAAAGATGCAAAAACTCACTTTTGATAAGCAAAAAGCTGTTTGGGAAGAGGAACATGGAGTTGAAGCCAAAGCTGCATTGTTTCAGCATGGTGAGAAGAAAGAGAGTCATTGTCGCAGTGCTTCTTTTTCTTATTCTGTTGTCAAACAACCTCCTAGAGTAGAGTCACAGTCAAAACATCTGCCAATGGAGATTAAACCTGAACAGTTTTCTCCTACTAAGCACAACCAACTCAAAATATATCAAATTGAGTTAAAGGCTCTTGAAGAACAGTTGAGGAAGAGCTTCACGGATGATAATTCGGAAAATGAAATGAAAATAGGAAATCTTAGGAATAAAATCGCAGCTTTGAGAGGAGAAATTGCGATTTCTGAGTCTAGTAAAGCTTCTAGACTTATTAACTCTATGATGCTTTCTTTGCAACGAGACGCTGTTGTTGGTGAAAAAGGGAAAAATTTGGAAAATGGAATTCGGAAAAATTTGTTTGCTTCTAGGAAGCCTGCCCCTAATCCTTTTCAACCTATTCATGCAAGTTCACCTGAAGTAAAGCAAGAAGATCTAAACATTATTCAGACCCCATCAGAAATCCTTCTCGTAAAATCTCCATTAAACCAAAAAAGAGAACGAGACGAGATCATTTCTCGTCAAAAAGCACTTCTTGACAAGGAAAAAGAAATCGCTCAAAGAGAAGCCCTTCTTCAAGAGACCTGGATGCGAATTCCTGGAAGTAAAGAACTGATCGAAAATGTGAATCTTACACTTTCCAGACTTCACGTCGAAAAGGCGAACTTCGAGAGAGAAAGAGAAGAATTTTCAAAAGGAAAGCTGGAATTTTTCAGAACCTTTGAAAAAAGTCTAAAAAAATAAGTGTAGTTTATAATGGAATTCGTGAGATCTGAGCATATATCTTTAAATACCAGAATAAAGTACCTCAAGTTCAACCCCAGTGCTTATTCGTTCATCGCTTCACTGGGACTCGGCTTTTTCTTTGAAATCTTAAAAGATTTGAACAGCTATACAAGTCAAAATTATCTACAAAATCTTTACAAAGAACTTTCAGGAATTCCAGAGATCCTGATCACTTCAAAACTCGGACAATTTTACGAATTTTTCATGAATTTCTGCCAAAACATTAAAGATTATCAAAACTTCGGTGAAATCATTCAAAACTCTACAAATCAAAGTCTTGTCTACACAATTTTCTATGTTTTTTCAGCACTTTACTCAAAAGTGATGAATTGCGAACTATTCATATCTCAACCTTCAGACATTGACTTATTCAAAATTCAAATCGAGTATTTTTTGAATCAACTGAAGTTAAAAGTGACTCTTTATAAAAACAACGAAGCTTTTCTCTCAATAGGTTCAGGTCTGAACATAAGCCTTCTTCAATTATCAGACAATGATTTCAGCCTGCTTCTTTCAAATGAATCAACAGTCCAAAACGACCAATGCAAGTTAATAGAAGAGTTATTTCGTCAGATCTCGATTCCAAAAAGTATTGAAAAATTCAACAAAATCATTGAACTGATCAACGAGTTTTCAACGACTTACAAAAAAACGACTCCAGAAATGGAAACTATTAAATCCATCAGAAGGCAATGGACTTGCAATCATGACTTAACCACTTTGAAAGCCAGCTGTGGACAAAAACATTGTTTGAACTGCTTGTTTAACATGATTAAAACTGAAAGTCCAGAAACTTCTCGATGTCCTTGTGGAAGGGTTTTGAATCACGTGGAAATCGAAAAAGTTTTTAATAATACGGAACCCGCATTTGACAGGTTTTTTTTGTGTGGAAGATGTCATAAAAAGTTTAAAAGTTCATCTAGTCTTCATTGCTCGAATCATAAGACTTGTTTAAACTGCAGATTGACTGATGTAAATAAGTGTGTTGATTGCTTAAGACAGTATCGGCACGGGGAAATCAATGAAAAAATGAAGGAACTTAAAATTGGGAATGATTTCGTTGATTTTAATTATGATAAATATAATCCTGGATTTATTCAAGAGAGTGAAAAGAAAAGTAAAGATTTTAAATGTGTTTTGTGTAAGAGGATGAGGAAAAGAACAGAGGTTTCATGTGTTAACTCTTGTGAGGTGTGCAGGGTCTGTTTTTCTAACTGTTCAAAATGTCCTCAATGCACACAGTGCACGAATGTTCAGATGGTTTATACTTGTGTTGTCTGCCGAGCAGTGGATAAAAAAGTTAATAAAATTCTTGCTTGTTTACATCCTGTTCATGAAAACTGCGCTGGCAATCATAGGTGCTGAAGACACTCTTGTAAGAAGGATTGATTTTTAATTAGTAAATAACCTTTGGTACGATGAGTACTTATTAAGAAATATTCCTATCTATTATTTGTAAATAATCTTTATTCTTTCATCGTCCTTGAAAGAATAATTAAGCAAGACCCCAACAATAGTATCTTCATACTTAGGATACAAAATCTTGATTTTAATATAATCACACAGAAAATTAGCTGCACAATTAGCAATCAAACACAACGAAACCTGAAAAATGGGATTTCTTGAGAACGTAAAAGCTCCAGTACCGAGCCAAAGGAAAGTTCCAATTCCAAAAACAACAGTATAAGTTGATTCAACCCCAAGAGAAAATAGAGCAAGTTCTCTCGCCTTGGTCTTGTAAGGTCTTTTAATAACATTTGCATGATCAGAAACGACTTCCACTTTAGCTTTTTTGATATAAAAGTCTTCACTAATCGACGAATAAAGAATCATCTTAAACTTCTGCACAGAGTTCATCTTTATCTAGTATTAAATAATAACTTCACTGCCAAGTGACCAGATCTTGTCTGGGTTCATAAAAAAACTCTCTTTCAATTTCCCTTAACCGCTTTCGAGACAAGCTGAAACTAAAAGCAGCTTTGATCAACAAGTCCGCATCACAGGTTTTTTCAATCCCTCGAATGACTTGCAGACAAGTATCAAAGGCGACGTTTTTAAACAACTTACGATGAGCTCGAAAAACAGCAACGAAAACCCTGAACAAGATTTTCGGTCCTTCCATTAAAAAACAGTCCCAAATCCTCATTTTGGTCTCGACAGGGAAGCTTGAATAGACAGTCATAAACCAGTTCGTTGCGTAGATCTGAGTGAAAAATCCAATTCCAATCAATTTTTTCCAGATCTTCGACTCAAACTGTTTCAACACAGCATTCGCTTTATAGTAACTTTGATAAACTTTTTCCATGCCATCCTTAAACAAGCTTCTCATGTCATAATTCCTTAAAATCGCGACGAGCATCCAAAAAGAGCTTTCTTCATCCATAAACATGCGAGGAACTCCAACGATGTAAGCCATTCCTTGACAATACCCGATTTCTTCATCAAAATGCGCGTAAGCTCGAAGAATTGCTCGAAGACTCTCCTGGCCTTGGCTTGATTTGAACAGTTCATGTGTTGGGTATGTCCGGTTCAGGTCTTTTTCTATTGTCACCATGCAGTCTGGGTCATCAATTAAGTTTGTAAGGCGGAAGAAGTGATGTCGCGGGTATGATTTTCTTAAGGATGAGGTCTTTGCTAATAGTTGCCAGACTTCACCTCGAAGACTTGATGGAATTCCTTTTCTGATTCGGGATTTTAGTAGTTTTGAATTAGATTTAGAAAAAGATTCCCAGTTTTCTAGCATTTTTGACCATTTCTCGATACGGGCGTTTAGTTTTTTTGGGTCTGAGGGGATTGGATCGTTGTCTGTAAAGAATCCGTATTTATTTACTTTCGGAGGATTCATTTAGGATATTTAGAAAAGGAAGGGAATTATAGGTTTAAGGCTGGAAGGGAGTTTAGTATTGATTATTAGAGTGAATTGAAGTTAGAGGGTAATATGACTTTATTTGTAGTTGAAGCATAGAGAATGATTAGGAATTGCTTATATTTGAATAGTTATAAATTATTATGATTGGAATTAGAAATAAATTATATCAAATTCTTGGTGTTTGTTTGATTGAATGTAGAAATAATTGACAGTGATATTATCATAATTAAATTTCCCTAAACACTTAATATGAAAGTTAGAATTATAAGCTTCAAACCTACCAAAAATAAATCACTATCTAAACTACTTTAAAAATCTGATTATTGTCTTGTGCCATGTGTTTTTTTACAAATCCCGCAAGGTTATCTTTCGTTAAACTTCCTTCAAACAAAATCGGCTGATTTTTCGATCCCTTTTTATAGATATAAAAAATCGGTGTATAAGGTGTCATTTCAATGCTTTCAGGTATCATGTTATGGTCAATGCAAATCTTAGCAAAAGTGATATCTTTATCATCCTTCATCTCTTCAGCAAGCTGACTAAATTTATTTTTAAAAGAAATGCAACCAGGACAGTACTTTCCGTACAACTCAACAAGGACAGTCCCTTCACTTTCAACTACTTCCTGTTTGAAGTTCCCAGCAGAGAGTTTTCTGACATATGTCGAAGGAGTTGTGTCTTTTTCATAGAAATGCTCGAAGTCCCCAGCGAGGCTTTTCTTGCAAAATTCTTCTAAATTCTCGAATGTTGCAATTTTATCAAGGTTGTTTCGAAGGTTGTAGTTATTTTCTATTAAATCTGCGCATTTTTTCTTGTCATCTGAACAGTCGATTATAGGAAACTTCCCATTTTCTTCAGTTGTCATTACAATTTTAGAGAAATCTAGAAAACGGACTTCAGCTATTGAGTTGTTTCGAAGATTTTTATTTCGCAGTAGGGAAAGTTTTCTTCCGATCATGTCGTTTGGAACAACTGCCACTACGAACTGCTCGGGGAACTGGGATTTTATTTTGTGGAGGTCTTGGATGAGTTTTTTGTATTTTTTGGAGCTGGTCTTTAGGTTTGATGTCATTATGTATAGTACCTTTAATGGTCCTCTGTAAATGGATTCGAATAGTGACCCAGCACGATCAAGTGAATCAATAAAGTATATTGAAGGAACACTGTTCTTTTTTACAAAACTCGACAAGTTTTCAATGTCGAATTCTCCTGTAAACTTTAAAAACTTCAAGTTGTTTTGCTGTTTTGTGTCAAAATCGCCATCATAAATTGACTGAGTTTTAACCAGATAAAATCCTTTTTCAGAGATTTCGAGCTCAGCAGCTGATTCATCAGTAAGTTTAAGAATTGGGACTTTGTACTTCAGTCTTGAAAACTTGTGAACAGCTTCTTCTTCTGAGTCTGTCAGACCGTGGTAAATAAGTACGAAATCATATTCAGAGGAAATTATTTGTCTGCAGAACTGGTAAAAGTGTCCCATTGACTGGATTGAAATGAAGGGAGATTGGCATTTGGAAACCCAGGCGTCAATGTCAGACACTGATATTCCCATAGGCGCTTTGAAAATCTGCGAGTCCTTAATAAACGCAAAGTTGCTCTTATACTGAAGTCTAAGCTTTAATTCCTCTTGTGAAATATTCAGCTTTTCTAATAAAATCTCCTCAGAAATTCCTTTTTCAAAGTAAACCTTTTGCAATGAATACCCGAATTTTGAAGACTTTTCATTTAATTTCATGACTTTTTCCTTCTGCAAATCAGATTCTTGCTTATCATAAAAGTAAATCAAAGCCGAAGAAATTTCCCAAGGAAACCTATTTGAAAGAGCGCGATTCTGAAGGTAGTCTATTTTATCAAAGGTTTCTTTGAAGTTATCAGAAAACAAGAAGTTGCTTGAGAGAAGAGCTGAAGCACCAAAGACCAAGGTCTTATTAAATAGACTTCGGAACATGGATTATAATGAAGATGTCAGGATAGAAGCTGAACTAAATTAATTTAAAGAATTTTTTTTAGCCTTTCAGAAGACTTTAATAGACCTCATCGTTTATTTAATTACTTATTATGGATCTTGTACTTGTCGGCGCTTTTAAAGTTAAAGACGGTCTTTTCATCGGAGACGAGTTCGCTGCTCAGGACCTGGAATTCGTAGTTGCTAATAAAGTAACACGAATTGTCAATTGTGCTGCCCGACAAGTTCCAAACCACTGGGAGCCGATAGGTGTGCAGTACTTATCATTTGCCTGGTTTGATGTGGAAAACCAAGTAATTTTAGATACAGGTGACAAGGCAATAACACTGATCTACAACTTCATCGACTCATGTCTTGACAACGGTGAAAGTGTGCTGGTCCATTCAGTGCGCGGTGTTTCGAGATGTGTCTGCGTCGTGACAGCTTTCCTTATGAAAAAGTACGGCTGGAGTATCTACAAATCTCTTGATTTTCTAGCCTTCCGAAGACCAGACATCGACATAAACCCAGGATTTCTTCACCAGTTAGGCACCTTCGAAAATCGTTTATCTCGAGTTTCAAAAGTTCCAAGAACCGACCAATGGGACAAAATAACTGAAAACCCTGAAGAAGTCGTTTTAAGAAATACTTATCTCAACGCTCGACTAGTTTCCGCTGAAGACCAAGAAACTCATGAAAACCCAGAAAAAGAAAAAGAAACTTTTATCAGATGGCAGGAAAAAATCGACCTCGAAAACTCGAAAGCAAAAAATCGACTTGATTCTGGCTTCGCATTTATCAAAAGTTGTTTAAAAGGAAGTCAAAAATACGAAAAAAAAGTTCCACTGTTTTCATTTGGAAATCGAGATAAAAACTCCTATGTTCGAGTGAGCTTCAGCCGTGATGAAAAGCCTCGGTCTTCAAGTCTTTGCAAAGGCGAAAATAAACTCGTCAGAGAAGCCATCTCGGCTGCCAGGGGCACGGAAGGCTCACGAACTAAGAATTCTTCAAGAGAGGAAAAAAAAGACGAGCTTTTCGTTAAAGTCAGGCCAACAACTGCAGCACCTCGTCGACCTCCTTCACCGAAAATCGACCCTCGTTCAAAGGTGGCGACTGTGAAAGGCCAGTCTTTTACTAATCTCGAGAAAAAAAGGTGAAAATTTTAATTCATTTAAATAACTGGCTCTCTTGTTTGAACCGGAAAGAAAGTTGATGGTCTTTCGTTGATTGTGGATGAGAATTACTTGTTTGGAGAAAACCAGATGATGATGAAAAACTTGCTACTCTTGGAATGTGGCGCCCGTTTTGGGAAAGCTTTGACTTTAAGTAGGTTTTGAATTTGTGGTCTTTTTCCCAGGTTTTTTTGCAGTAGGAAGATTTAGTTCGTTGGAGACGGGAGAGTAAATTTTGGTTTTCTTCGCTGATTTTGGTTAGATTTTTTATTCGTGAATTACGATTCAGAGACTTGAAGGAAGGATTATGGGTTGTTTTGTTTAGCGATGCTGGTCTTGAGTCGATCTCGTACATTTTTTTAAGCAGGATTTGGTTTTCTAGATTGATTGAAGTGGATTTTAATGATTGGAAGGATGATGATTTTTTCAGTGATTTTGAATGAAATACTTGCTTTGGAGGATTAGTGTCGACTCGTGGCTTTATTGATCGTAGCTTCATTAGATGTTGGAGATGCTCGCGGATTACGTCGACTTCATTTGATTT